>JBBPBX010097295.1:0-12882 GCA_038048925.1 Garcialebias charrua
GGAGGGATCAGAATGCTTTGCCTGTTGAAAATATTTCTAACTGCTGCAGTTCTACAGAAACTGCATACTGAACCTTTAAAGTTTTGCACTTTGCATAGGTTCCTGCACTTTTGTGAACTGATGTGTGAATCACTACGGAGCAGGGAGGATGACGAGGCACAGCTGTGTGGGATATAATAATTATATGAGAAATAAACCTACACTTATAAATCACACATACAGTGATTAAAAGTCAATTTGAAATACAGGTGCTTGTCATAAAATTAAAATATCGTTACACACAGACTGATATATTTCAAATGTTTGTTTCTTTTAATGCTGATGATCTGACAATTAAGCAACTGAAAATCAGCGACCTCAATTTGTCCTGAAGTGAACGCCCCTTACCTGCAGAGCTGCAGCTTTCAATAACGAGTTTACATCTTTTATGTCATGTTAATCTACCGTAATAAACCTTTGTAAAATACACCACAATGCAGGAAATGGCATCTACCGGTACTTTATCCGAAATTCTCTGGGGTAGGACCTTCAGACCCCCCCCAACCCACCCCCGGGGTCCGTGAAAATATAGTCTGACATTAAACTGGTCTGTGGTGCAATAAAGGTTGGGAACCACTGTAGTGGTGGACAAACTGACCTAGTTTCTTACAATGAATTGTTAAAATAGAATAGTTTTCATTTGATATTATTTACATCTTAACATGTGATTCTTGACCTGCCATTGTGTATCTGTTCCTACCAAACCCAGCCGGTCGAAGCAGATGTTCGCTTGTCTGGAGTCTGGTTCTATTAAAGGTTTCTTCCTCATGAGGGAGTTTTCCTTTCCACTGTCACCTTCATGTTTGTTCAAGATGAGAGTTCAGTGATGGAGTTAAACTCAAAGCAGTCTGCTCCTCAGATAAATAATGTTAAATTATTATTTATAAATATGAATGTTTCTGTTCAGTGCTCTGAGATTACTTCTGTTGTGACATGGCACTATATGAATAAACTGAATTCATTCGAATTGAACTGAACTGTGTGTACAAGTACTAACTTCATCAATCAGAGTACTGTATCGTAGTACAGTAGTTGTGGCCTTGGTCCCGCCCCTGAGGTTTACCTGACAGTGATAACTACAGATCAAAAAGGATCAACAGGTGAGACGTACCAGAGTCTGCCAAGGAGCTGGAGGCCCAACATTCTGGTGGTAGTCCCTCATGTAGTCGTAGGACTGCAACAGGTAACGAGCACACAGGTAAACATGTGGTTGTGACAGCACACTGAAAACACGCAGCTAACATGCAAACAGGTCATGACTCACCCCGTTCAGAAACACGTCTCGTCTGACTCCAGAGAATCTCCTGCAGAGTTCAAACCAAGCTATCACTTCTTGTCAAATTATTAGCATATGTACAATGTGCTGTGGCCCCGCCCACTTCCAGGTGAGTGCTGTGATGCGTCTGTGTGGCTCACCTGTCCACCGGCTGGTTCCGTAGGTCCGGGATGAACCCTGATGATGAATAAAAGTGTTAATGTTCTGCAGTCCGACACTGATGTCACCTGAATCTGAAGCAGGTAACACACTTATTTTTTATTTTAAAATAAATTCCTGATTTAAAATGGGCTTTTAAACTTCAGCTCGTCTTCAGCTTCTTTACACATCTGCATTTACACATCTGCAGACAGGTCTGTTATGAAGACAGGTCTCTTATGAAGACAGGTCTTTTGTGACTGTTTAAAGGACTCTGACTGGTTGACATGTGGTCTCTGGTCCTGAGACCTGATCTAGACTAGGTCAGGTCTCCAGCAGCATGTTACCATGGTAACAGACAGGTAGAAAGTAGACCCCAGAACATTGAAGTTTCTTTAGACACCACTGCCTTGTGTTACAGGGACCTCAAACTATGTGTGTGTGTGTGTGTGTGTGTGTGTGTGTGTGAAGGGTCAGTTCAAAGAAACCTCCAGGTGAAGCACCTGCTCGCTGGTTGAAGTCAAGTGGACCGTCTGCACGTGGACGCTTCCTGTTGTGGAGGTCAAACTCTTCAGGTCGACGCCTACACGAATAGGTACACAGGTGAGACGCACTCAAATACACACACACAGACACACTCACACATACATAAAAACAGATGTACACAAACACACGCATACACCTGTACACACACAGGAAATAACAGCCACAGAAATCACATATTCCCAATGGTTACCTGAAGACACCTGAGCTCTTATTACCTGGTTTAACTAATCTAAACCATCACATGTTGAGTTTATTACCTGGTTTAACTAATCTAAACCATCACATGTTGAGTTTATTACCTGGTTTAACTAATCTAAACCATCACATGTTGAGCTTATTACCTGGTTTAACTAATCTAAACCATCACATGTTGAGCTTATTACCTGGTTTAACTAATCTAAACCATCACATGTTGAGTTTATTACCTGGTTTAACTAATCTAAACCATCACATGTTGAGCTTATTACCTGGTTTAACTAATCTAAACCATCACATGTTGAGCTTATTACCTGGTTTAACTAATCTAAACCATCACATGTTGAGTTTATTACCTGGTTTAACTAATCTAAACCATCACATGTTGAGCTTATTACCTGGTTTAACTAATCTAAACCATCACATGTTGAGTTTATTACCTGGTTTAACTAATCTAAACCATCACATGTTGAGCTTATTACCTGGTTTAACTAATCTAAACCATCACATGTTGAGCTTATTACCTGGTTTAACTAATCTAAACCATCACATGTTGAGCTTATTACCTGGTTTAACTAATCTAAACCATCACATGTTGAGCTTATTACCTGGTTTAACTAATCTAAACCATCACATGTTGAGCTTATTACCTGGTTTAACTAATCTAAACCATCACATGTTGAGCTTATTACCTGGTTTAACTAATCTAAACCATCACATGTTGAGTTTATTACCTGGTTTAACTAATCTAAACCATCACATGTTGAGCTTATTACCTGGTTTAACTAATCTAAACCATCACATGTTGAGTTTATTACCTGGTTTAACTAATCTAAACCATCACATGTTGAGCTTATTACCTGGTTTAACTAATCTAAACCATCACATGTTGAGTTTATTACCTGGTTTAACTAATCTAAACCATCACATGTTGAGCTTATTACCTGGTTTAACTAATCTAAACCATCACATGTTGAGCTTATTACCTGGTTTAACTAATCTAAACCATCACATGTTGAGCTTATTACCTGGTTTAACTAATCTAAACCATCACATGTTGAGTTTATTACCTGGTTTAACTAATCTAAACCATCACATGTTGAGCTTATTACCTGGTTTAACTAATCTAAACCATCACATGTTGAGCTTATTACCTGGTTTAACTAATCTAAACCATCACATGTTGAGTTTATTACCTGGTTTAACTAATCTAAACCATCACATGTTGAGCTTATTACCTGGTTTAACTAATCTAAACCATCACATGTTGAGTTTATTACCTGGTTTAACTAATCTAAACCATCACATGTTGAGCTTATTACCTGGTTTAACTTAGCCTTATGGTCACAAGTCTATAACCTGGATTACATTATCTACACAGTTGAGTTTTTAAACCAGGCTTAACTATGGTAATCTAACTGTCGCATGACAAGTTTATTACCTGGTTTAACTAATCTAAATCATCAAATGTCAAGATATCCATCAGGGTGCCAACAATCCATCGTTAGACTGATTGTCCCCCTTGATCATGTGAGTAGCTGGTTTTGGCTGTCAGCAGCAAACTGGTTGATCCACTGTGAGAGGGTGCTATTTATAAGACTGAGCATCTCAGACTGAAGAAGTCTTTCGGATGAAAGACGAAACGTTTCAATTTTTTTTTTTTTTTTATGTCTAGAGGGCCAGACTTCACTTTTTTGGATTTTTCTACCTGGATTATTGAGCATGCATAAGGAAATGTCGAGATAATTACCAGGTTTCACTAATCTAAACCGACACATTGAGTTTATTACTTGGTTTAACTAATCTAGTCTACGTTCCCGTGAACTCGTGTTCATGCATTTAAAGTAGACATGTACTTTTGGAAACGACTGAAACGGTTTTGTTCCTGCAGAAACAGCTAAAGATTCAGGAATGAAGCTGCAGCTGGAAAATGCATCATCTCACCATGAGCAGAATCATTTGAAATATTTAGTTGAAGCACTGATTTTCCTTGGTGGACTGAACAAAGCAACAGATTTTTGTTGTTATATTGCATGTATAATTTTGACCATATGTGGATCAGATAACATTTAGAATAAATTCAAACTTGGTTTTATAATGAGCTTTTTGAATCATTTCACGCTAGAAAGAGTTAATTAACTCTAACTAATGATTAATTAAGCAGATCTTTACATTCATTGAAACAGATTGAAACTATGACTGCTCTGTCTAAATGCCTTGCTGCAGAACAGGTGGGACATCCAGGGTCTGTTGCTATGGCGACACACCCAGGTAAGTTACCTGCTTCACACGGACCCCTGTCCTCACTGGTCAAGTCATAAACTGGTCCTCCTGCTGGTCTCGCAGTGAGCTCTGGATCAGAGGTGCGGCTGGTTCCACAGACCTCTGATCCAGGTTCTGGTTCTGACTCAGGTGTATTTCAGACACACTCACACACAGGAGTAATAAAGAGAAGAAGAAGGAGCCTGTGGTGGGGACAACCTACCGCTTGTGTTGTTATGAGGGAGGGGACACACTTTCTAACAAACCGTTGGTCTCCTCATCAGTCCATTTAAAGCCTTTATAACGCTCTTATTTTCAAAGGGTGTGGGGGTGATGGTGATGATGAAGGTGCAGTCCTGTCAATCAATATAAAAAGCCCTGCCCCTCAGCAAAGCCCCGCCCTCTCCATACAGCAGTCCTGAAACCAGAAACTGTCCGTTTTGTTCTTTCCTGTTGTTTTCTCCCCCCACACCATCAGATTCAGTCCATCAGTGATACACAAACACACACACGCTTCACAAATATGAGTCCCATCAGTGTGTGTGTGCATCGGGGGAGGGGGGAATAAAACAGTCCTTCCGTGTGGGGGAGGGGGCTCAGAATCACTGTTAGTCCAACTTTTTAATTCAGTCCTTCATTTCCGTAATTTACCTTACAGAAAGCCATGAAGACCCGAGCCCCCACCCAATACAGCAGTCCAAATGCCCCGCCCTCAGCTGCACCCACTGAAACACCTGAAAGAATTTGAGCTCCCCTCATCCCCCCCTCCATCAGTCCAGCCTTCGTCCTTTCTGCTTTTACTCTGAAAGGGTCAGCCACAGTCCGACTACTTGGCAAACTTTCATTTTAAAACTTCTGAAGGACCGAAATCCTGAAAGACAAAGAGCTTTAAGACATTTAACAAGAAATAAAAAGGTTATTCTTGTCCTCGGCTGTCTGGGGCATAAAATAAACCAAGAAAAGGAAAACTACAGAATGAGCTGAAGTTAAATCTGAAAACTGAACGATTCCCATGTTGCTGAAAATTAATGGGAATTCAAATGAATCTAACATCAACTGGTCAAGCTGCTCAGAACTCCTACTTCCTGCCTGACTCAGAGACTTCAACCGGACGCAGAGCGGGCCGCGGCTCCTGTGGTGACTCCAGGAAACAACAACCACCAGAGAACTGGCCTCAGGACGCTAGCCGCCGGCTAGCTGCGGTGGCCGTTTCCTTCGTCCGGCAGCAGGTGGCGCCGTGGTCACAGCAGAAGAAGAACAGGAAGCAGGTGAAGGAGCTTGATGATTGGCTAACCTTCCCGGTTCACGCAGAGGTGGTCGGCCACGGGGCCGCGGTTCTGATGGTGTCCCGTGCTTGTCACGAATACGACGAGCCACCTGGTGAACGTCCACGCTCTCATCCAATGGGAACAGGGAACAGAGCTCAGCGCCGACTTCCGGCTGGATCTCCTGCACAACAAACAGAACACGTTAGAACAGGTCGTGACCCATCCAGGAGAAGAACAGAACTTCCTATTATTTCATGAAGACATTTCACCTCCAACCCCAAAATAAAATCCTAAAGTACCAACCAGAACCAGAACTGAAAACCCTTACAAATGTAACCTCTTCAAAAACAAGGAAGTCCCAGTTTCTAACAGGACCAAACCCAAACATGGTGCCAGTGAGCTCACCTGTCCGTCTCGGCCGATCTTCACAGGCTTATTGTCATTCCAGGGGTTGGAAAGCTGGGCCGTCTTTATGAAAGAAAGCTCCCTCCTGGAAACAAAAAGAAGGTCTAAACTTTGGACAAAGGTGCAAATTCAGAACTTTTCCAACAAAATGGGTTCCACGTAAACCAAACTGCTGACTCGGCAACAGCTCTTCTGTGGGTCAGAGGTCCAAGCTCATGGGGACAAATGATCAATGTTTAAATACACACCACTCATCTTTCACTCCGTTTCATATACAGTACAGGGACAGTCCACTCATTCAGGGTTTGAACGTTCAAGGTAAGATGTACTGTGTCACTTCCTGTTTACTTGTGTAATTGGTTTGCTCGAAGAGTCTTTTGTTTTTCTGATTTGTCTGTCTTTTGCACAGTTTTTCATTCTAGTACACAAACACCCTCAAAATACAGTTGTTTTTCTACTGTTGGATAGTGCTTGAAACACCTTTTATCTATCAAAATTTCTGTTTTTTATTGGTGTATTTGCATTTGGGATCTGCTAGCTCTTGCTAGTGTTAGCACGGTCTCTGATTCTCTCTCGGCTTCCTCTGTTCTCACTTGCTCTGTGTGTCAGATGTTTAGCTATTCCTCTGCCTCCTTTATCGGTAATGGCACATCAGAGAAACAGGTAAGAAGGTACTTGGTGTGTTATCTGGACAAAGAATGGATGATAAGGAAACGTGGTGGTGGAATAGTGAAGTGCTGGAAGATATTCAAAGAAAGGTTAGCCAAGAAGAAATATGACAGTGAGAGGACTGAAGAGAGGAGATAGGAATCTAAGGTCTCTCTTGTAAGTCCTCGTGACTCAAATGAGACCAACCAGGATAAATAACGGTTGAATGAAAATAATGAGATGAAATGCAGAGCAAAGAGGGAAGTAGCAATGGCAAAGCAGAAAGCATACGAGTTGTATGGGAGGCTGGACACTGAAGAGGGCGAGAAGGACTTGTACCGATTCGCCAGACAGAGGGATGAGGCTGGAAAGGATGTGCAGCATGTTAGGCTTGTTAAAGATTGAAATGGTAATGTTCTAACAATTGAGGAGAATGTGACGGGAAGATGGAAGGGTACTTTGAGGAGCTAATGAATGAAGAGAATGAAAGAGAAAGAAGAGTAGAGGTCATAGAAACTGTGGACCAGGAAGTGGGAAAGATTAGTGAGGATGAAGTCCAGAAAGCTCTGAAAAGAATGAAGAAGGGGAAGGCAGTAGGACCTGATGACATACCAGTGGAGGTTTGGAAATGTCTTGGAGAGATGGCAGTGAGGTTTTTGACTCAAATATTTAATGGAATATTTGAGGGTGAGAAAATGCCTGAAGAATGGAGAAGAAGTGTGCTGGTTCCCATTTTTAAGAACAAGGGTGATGTACAGAGTTGTAGCAACTACAGGGGAATTAAGTTGATGAGCCACACAATGAAGATCTGGGAGAGAGTTGTGGAAGCAAGACTTAGACAAGAGGTGACTATCTGTGAGCAGCAGTATGGTTTCATGCCAAGAAAGAGCACCACAGATGCATCTTTGCTTTGAGGATGTTGATAGAGAAGTACAGAGAGGGTCAGAAAGAACTCCATTGTGTGTTTGTGGATTTAGAAAAAGCATATGACAGGGTGCCAAGAGAGGAGGTGTGGTATTGCATGAGGAAATCTGGAGTGGCAGAAAAGTATGTTAGACTGGTACAGGACATGTATGAGGACAGCAGGACAGTGGTGAGATGTGCTGTAGGAGTGACAGATAGCTTCAAGGTGGAGGTGGGATTGCATCAAGGATCGGCTCTGAGCCATTTCTTGTTTGCTCTGGTGATGGACAGACAAACGGATGAGGTCAGACATGAATCCCCGTGGACTATGATGTTTGCAGATGATATTGTGATCTGTGGTGAGAACAGAGAACAGGCAGAAAATAACTTGTGACCCTTTTCCATTAATAACAGTACAGCATGGTGTGACTCGACGGCATGGTTCGAAGGCTTTCCCACTAGCAATTATTTGTGGAACTGGCCCCTTTTTCAGGACCCATTTCGCTGGGGTTCCAAGTTTACTGTGCTGGCCTTCAAACGTGACGTCAGAACACTGTTGGTCAGAGTGGTCAGTGGGTGGGATCATTGGTTGTTTGAGAAACATTCGCAACAACCCGATCCGCCATTTGCAATAATTCAACTCTTGATGAGCGGCTGGACGTATTTAAGATTTTAAAAATAATAATGACAATGTCGTGGTCTAATGCTTTAGTGCAGGCATTTTTTTGTGTTGGTGTTGGTGGCTGACAACAAAATTCAGAGCGAGCTAGATGGAGCTCTGCCTGTCTCCCCAGCCCTCTCCACCGGAGCCCCCTCAGGCCGGGGAGCGCATCACCTCCCTGGCTCCGAGCCCCGTCAGGTCACTGCTGAGGATTCTCTGTACTGCCAACCCACAGAAGCATGCGAGGCCTGGGCTCAGACTACGGGCACCAGCCTCGCGCACAAGAGGGCTCCGTGCTCCACTGGGCATCGCCGACGATCACACGAGCTGCCGACCCACAAGAGCACGCGAGGCCGGACCTCGAGCCCTAGCAGGCAGGGGCAGACGGGTCTGGGACGGAGGGTGAAAATGATTTTTAAAAACATTTTATGCATTAAAATGTATTTATTTATTTTTAATCAGTGAAGATAAAAAAATTAATAAACGGTGCCGGCTTTATCGATAAATCCTGTTTTCACTTTAATAACTTTATTAAATAATCTGTTAATTAAAGTTAACTCAGCTGAAAAAAAATCATAAAAAGACAAAATTATTGGATCTCTAAGGAACATTTCCCTCAAACATGTTTCAAGAAGAGCTACGGCCTTTAGTTCAACTTATTCTAATCCACAGATGTACAAGTCACAAAACAAGAACTTTAAAGCAAAGCTAAAAATAAATAAAAAATCTGAACAAGGAACAAAAATGATGGAGATGTGAAAATTCAGATGTTTTTCACTTGCTGAAGTCAAATGTTATAACTCATTTTACTATGTGTGAAGAGTTGTTTTTGTCTGGATCAGAGTGCTGCATAAGCATGGACCTTTCACCTCATAAAACTCCAGCCTAAGCAAGAGGCTGCAGCAGTCATCTGACCTTGCCTTTGTCTGATAACAAATATAAAAAGACGCTCTTTTAGGCTCTCTGGGAGCAGACTTGGGACGAAGTGTCATGTAACATCTCGATGCTTGCATTTTCAACGCTTCTCCATCTTGCAAGATTAAACCTGGGATTAAGAAAATACCTACCTCTCCTGTGTGACTATTCATTTAAAGAGCTATTACAAGGATAATGATAAATTATCCTAACAAAAACTACATATCTAAATCGAACAACAAAAGAAGACAATGAGTGCAAATACATCAAATGATGAAGAAAAAGGTATACATTTTTAAATATAGACGTTTATGCATTATCTTGCATCACTGAACCATAAGTTCACAATAATTGCATTGACCAAACTTGGCTAAATGATGAAATCCATTCACGGTTTAATATTGATGGTTACACAGCTGTTCACCGATGTAGAGGAAGTCGAGGAGGAGGAGTCTCTCTTTATGTTCAAAAGGACCTTGAATTCAAACAGAGATCTGATTTTGAAGAGAAGTTTCATGGCTGTAATACAGAATGTGTTTTTATTGAGGTTCAATCTATGAAAAGAAAATTGATTGTAGGATGTATCTACCGTCCTCCTAATATAGACATAAACAATTTCAAAGAATGTCTTTCAGATATCTTAGAACTTGTTGCTAAAGAGGGTAAACTTTGTTATTTATTAGGTGACTTCAATATCAACCTCTTGAATTCATTCAACCTTTATTTAGTCAGGTTAATCTTATGAGTGAATGAGAACAAACATCACATAGATGACCTTACAAATATTTTGTCTTCAAATTTTATCCCCTCATTTGTAAGCCCACTAGAATAACTCCTCAGTCCTCTACATTGATAGACAATATTTTTACTAATGCATTGACTGATGTTATAAAATCTGATATTCTTTATACTGATATTTCTGACCAACTTCCTGATTTTCAGTTTTCTTCCATAATTAACAAACAGTCCACAAATAAATCAAAGTTAATTTATTTTAGAAATTTCAATGTAAGTAACATTAACAACTTCTCAAGTATACTTGCAAATATGTCTTGGGAAACAGTATATGTTGGTTCTGATATGAATGTGGCCTATAAGAATTTTTATGCAAAATTTCGTTCAGTTTTTGACAAATGTTTTCCTCTGATTTCTAAAGGTAAAGGAAGTTCTGTAAAATTTAACAAACCATGGTTTACTCCAGAACTTAAGAAATTTGCAAAAAACAAGTTATATAAAATATATTTACAAAACCCAAGTCCTTTAAATTTAGCAACATACAAAAATCATAGGAATAATTATAATCACCTCATTAGAAATACTAAACGAAATTACTATAGCGATCAATTTACTCAATCATCAAATAATTCAAAAACTACATGGGATATTTTAAAAGTACTACTCAATAAGAAAAATGCCTCTACCCCATCCCAGGCTACATTTCAGAATGGCACTTCAATCATAACAGATCCAACAGAAATTGCAAATAAATTTAATCATTATTTTATAAATGTGGGACCACACCTTGCAAAGAATATTGATAATGTTTCTGGTTCTCCTTCTGATTTCATAAATGAAAATTATCCCTCTTTAAATACGTTTGATCCAATAAAACCTTTAGAAGTACTTGATATCATTAAGAATCTTAAAAACTCTTCTGCTGGCCATGATGAAATTACAGCCTACGGTATGTTATCAAAAAAGTTGCACCTATAATTGTTGCTCCGTTAACATTACGGTAATTTTTTCCCCCTTTCACTTGAATCTGGTATTATCCCACAAGATCTAAAACTTGCCAAGGTCATCCCACTGTTTAAAGCTGATGATCCATCTGTATTTTCAAATTATCGCCCCATATCAGTTCTCCCGAACGCCGCTCGATGCGCGCAGGCAGTTCTCAGCATAGCTCTGCGTGAAGCTCCAGCGCTTCGCTCCAAATTCTTGACGTCATTTGAGCAGAAGCAGGGCGGAGCGTTTACCTACGGGACCAATTGAGGTCGCTGATTGGTCATTTGCTGACACGCCTACTGAACTGATTGACAGGTCGGGTGGTGAAAGAAAAGGCACGGGCTGCGCAGCGGTATTTTGTGTTTATATGTTAATAAAAAGTTCTAAAAAATAAAATAAAAACAGGGAGCGCTGGTCCTGCAGCCCAACCAGGAAATATTTAGAACCTGGCGCATCCACGTTGGACATTTGGTTCGCTCGTGACAAATTCATTCATTCCTCCTCATCGGAGGAGGAAGCGAATGGTGACCGCTTCAAGCGATCACTTGACTTTTGGCAAAAAAAACAAAAGAAAAGTCCAGATCAGCGATGAAGAAGGGGAATTTAATACATTTGTGTCTCATACAAAACAGTCCGGCGCCGGGCAGTTTATTGTGAGACAACGCGCGCGCGTAGGCGGTCGTAAAATTTGAGCTTGGCGCGTTCACGCCCGCGTTCAAAGGCTTGTGCCGCGGCGCTCACACGGCGTGCAGCGGCGTTCGGCCCAACGCACAGCTATACAGGGGGCTTAACTCTCCGTATTTAGCTCCATCCACACCTCTCTTTAAAAAATTAGAAATTCTTACAATCTATGATGTGAATAAGTATCAAACAGGAATCCTGATGTATAAAGTTATATGTATTCCACTTTCTTTACCTAAATATTTTCATAATTCCTTTGAGTTTAATTCTTATGATTATTCATACTCTACAAGAAGGAGGTATGACTTACATATCCCCTTCTGTAGAACCACTGTTGCCAAATTTTCATTCATGCATCAGGATGTTGTACTGTGGAACAGTTTAAAACAATTAAGTGAATCATGTACAATATTATCTGTATTTAAAAGAAAGTTTAAACAAACATTATAGATTTTCTAACACAGTTTTTATTTTATTTATCATTTTAATATTTTTTGACAATTTAAATTTATTTAATATCAACTATTATCTTTTGCTTTGGTATGTAATTGTGTGTGTTTAAAGTAAGATGTAAGTTTATGTATAAAGCTTTTATGATTTTCTTCTTTTTTTTAGAAGGGGGGGTGCGCTTGTAAGCCCAATTAGGGTTTTTATGACCTCTCCTGCACATTTTTTCTTTTACTTTTCTTTTATGCGTGTTGTTTCTTTTTGTGCAAACAATAAACAAACAAACTTATGTAAAATCTGCTTCATCAGAGATTTAATAATGAACTAAACTTCATTAAAAGTTCAAGAGGATATATATATGTAAACTTGATGAATTATGTGAAAGGGAGACAATTCAACTCAACTTCTTCATCTTTAAAAACTGTGTTAGGATAGGCTAAGTGCTTGGTAACTGTACAGTACAGTACTGTGCATTTATTTATTTATAAAAAATAAAAATAAACTTTTTTTTGTATGTGATCCGACTTACGTCATTTCCGTGTTATATGGTAAATGGAGCTTATTTATATAGCGCTTTCCAGCCCCCGATGAGGGTCCCCAAAGCGCTTTACAATACCAACCATCCACCCATTCATACACCGGCAGACTGCCATGCAAGGCGCCATCCAGTCCTACCGGGAGCAACTCGGGGTTAAGTGTCTTGCCCAGGGACAAAACGAAATATATATATATAAAAAAATATAATAAAAAAAAAATATATATATATGTATACA
>JBBPBX010097296.1:0-12882 GCA_038048925.1 Garcialebias charrua
CTGTAGCTGTTAGCAGCTGTAGCTGTTAGCAGGTGTAGCTGTTAGCAGCTGTAGCTGTTAGCGTCTGTAGCTGTTAGCAGCTGTAGCTTTTAGTGTCTATAGCTGTTAGCAGCTTTAGTTGTTAGCGTCTATAGCTGTTAGCAGCTGTAGCTGTTAGCATCTGTAGCTGTTTGTAGCTGTAGTTGTTAGCATCTGTAGCTGTTAGCAGTTGTAACTGTTAGCATCTGTAGCAGTTAGCAACTGTAGCTGTTAGCAGCTGTAGCTATTAGCAGCTGTAGTTGTTAGCGTCTATAGCTATTAGCATCTGTAGCTGTTAGCATCTGTAGTTGTTAGCATCTGTAGCTGTTAGCAGCTTTAGCTGTTAGAGTCTGTAGCTGTTTGCATCTGTAGCTGTTAGAGTTTTTAGCTGTTAGCATTTGTAGCTGTTAGCAACTGTAGCTGTTAGCAGCTGTAGCTATTAGCATCTGTAGCATTTAGCATCTGTAGCATTTAACATCTGTAGCTGTTAGCAACTGTAGCTGTTAGCGTCTATAGCTGTTAGCAACTTTAGCTGTTAGCATCTGTAGCTGTTTGCAGCTGTAGCTGTTATTATCTGTAGCTGTTAGCATCTGTAGCTGTTAGCAGCTTTAGCTGTTAGAGTCGGTAGCTGTTAGCATCTGTAGCTGTTAGAGTCTCTAGCTGTTAGCATTTGTAGCTGTTAGCAACTGTAGCTGTTAGCAGCTGTAGCTGTTAGCATCTGTAGCATTTAGCATCTGTAGCATTTAATATCTGTAGCTTTTAGCATCTGTAGCTGTTAGCAACTGTAGCTGTTAGCATCTATAGCTGTTAGCAGCTTTAGCTGTTAGCATCTGTAGCTGTAGCTGTTTGTAGCTGTAGCTGTTAGCAGCTGTAGATGTTAGCGTCTATAGCTGTTAGCAACTTTTGCTGTTAGCGTCTGTAGCTGTAGCTGTTAGCAGCGATAGCTGTTAGCATCTGTAGCTGTTAGCATCTGTAGCTGTTTGCAGCTGTAGTTGTTAGCCTCTATAGCTGTTAGCATCTGTAGCTGTTAGCAGTTGTAGCTGTTAGCAGCTGTAGCTGTTAACATCTGTAGCTGTTAAAAAAAGGCGTTCAATACAGGATCAACTGGACTTTAAAGTCCAGTTGATCCTGTATTGAACGCCTTTTTTGATTTCATCATGTCCTGGACGACTGAGAATCTTCACCAGCATCTGTAGCTGTTAGCATCTGTAGTTGTTAGCAGCTGTAGCTGTTAGCATGTATAGTTGTTAGCAGCTGTAGCTGTTAGCATCTGTATCTGTTAGCATCTGTAGCTGTTAGCGTCTATAGCTGTTAGCAGCTGTAGCTGTTAGTATCTGTAGCTGTTTGAAGCTGTAGCTGTTAGCAGCTATAGTTGTTAGCATCTGTAGCTGTTAGCAGCTATAGCTGTTAGCATCTTTAACTTTTTGCTGCTGTAGCTGTTAGCATCTGTAGCTGTTAGCAGCTGTAGCTGTTAGAGTCTGTAGCTGTTAGAGTCTGTAGCTGTTAGCATCTGTAGCTGTTAGCATCTATAGCTGTTAGCAGCTGTAGCTGTTAGCATCTGTAGCATTTAACATCTGTAGCTGTTAGCAACTGTAGCTGTTAGCGTCTATAGCTGTTAGCAGCTTTAGCTGTTAGAAGCTTTAGCGTTAGCATCTGTAGCTGTAGCTGTTTGCAGCTGTAGCTGTTAGCAGCTGTAACTGTTAGCATTTGTAGCTGTTAGCAACTGTAGCTGTTAGCCTCTATAGCTGTTAGCATCTGTAGCTGTTAGCAATTGTAGCTGTTAGCAGCTGTAGCTGTTAACATCTGTAGCTGTTAGTAGCTGTAGCTGTTAGCAGCTGTAGCTGTTAGCAGCTGTAGCTGTTAGTGTCTATAGCTGTTAGCATCTGTAGCTGTTAGCATCTGTAGCTGTTAGCATCTGTAGCTGTTAGCAGCTGTAGCTGTTAGCGTCTATAGCTGTTAGCATCTTTAGCTGTTAGCGTCTTTTGCTGTTAGCATCTGTAGCTGTTAGCATCTGCAGCTGTTAGCGTCTTTAGCTGTTAGCATCTGTAGCTGTTAACAGCTGTAGCTGTTAGCAGGTGTAGCTGTTCGCAGCTGTAGCTGTTAGCGTCTGTAGCTGTTAGCAGCTGTAGCTGTTAGTGTCTACAGCTGTTAGCAGCTTTAGCTGTTAGCATCTGTAGCTGTTAGCAGATTTAGCTGTTAGCGACTGTAGCTGTTAGCAGCTTGAGCTGTTAGCGTCTGAAGCTGTTAGCAGCTGTAGCTCTTAGCGCCTATAGCTGGTAGCATCTGTAGCTGTTAGCAGCTGTAGCTGTTAGCAGCTATAGCTGTTAGCATCTTTAGATGTTAGCATCTGTAGCTGTTAGCAGCTGTAGCTGTTAGCAGCTGTAGCTGTTTACAGCTGTGGCTTTTAGCATCTGTAGGTGTTAGCAGCTGTAGCTGTTAGCAGCTGTAGCTGTTAGCATCTGTAGTTGTTAGCAGCTGTAGCTGTTAGCATCTGTAGCTGTTAGCGTCTGTAGCTGTTAGCAGATTTAGCTGTTAGCGACTGTAGCTGTTAGCAGCTTGAGCTGTTAGCGTCTGAAGCTGTTAGCAGCTGTAGCTGTTAGCACCTATAGCTGGTAGCATCTGTAGCTGTTAGCAGCTATAGCTGTTAGCATCTTTAGATGTTAGCATCTGTAGCTGTTAGCAGCTGCAGCTGTTAGCAGCTGTAGCTGTTTACAGCTGTGGCTTTTAGCATCTGTAGGTGTTAGCAGCTGTAGCTGTTAGCAGCTGTAGTTGTTAGCAGCTGTAGTTGTTAGCATCTGTAGCTGTTAGCATCTGTAGCTGTTAGCGTCTATAGCTGTGTAATGGACCTACCCAGGGTCAAATTAAGGTTTTTGAACTGTCCAGTGATGACCTTTACTGACCACTCAGTAAAGCAAGACATTTACTACAAAATCATTCATTTAGCTATAATCTGATAAATATAGTCACCAAAAGAGACTATTTCTATCTTTGATTTTATTCTAATGTGATCAAAAGAATAACTTTTGTCATTTTCATGATGTGTGCTTTTTAAGCTGTGTTATTCTGTGAGAGTTAAACTGTGTTCACTGCTATGTTAAAGGTGAAATTGCGGGTCACAGAGACCCGACTGTTTTGTTTAGAAATAAGAAGACAGTTTAATCCGTTGTTTTTCATGAACAAGGCTCCAGCTGCTCTGTCTTTTCCTAAACAATTTCCCTCTGCTGCTGTAACCTTGGGTTCTGATAAGACAAGTGAACTCCTCTCTGCGTTCTAAGTCTTTAAGTTCTAACTGTGCGAGAACGCCAGAGAGTTGCTGGGAACTTCCAAAGAGATGTGAACTTTCCCAAGAGCTGGACACGTGTGGTCAAGAGCTAACGACCGGCGTCTTCAGCTAAGGACTGATAACAGGCTGTTATGAGTCTACTTCGAACAAGCCGAGCTCAAAAACTTTGTTTATTCCCTCCTGGAATAAGTTTATCTTGAAGTCAGAGGCCTGAAGCTGACATATTCTCTGATGACCAACGCGGAAGCCAGGAGACGTTGAAACGTAAACTAAAACCAGTTTTGGACGTGCTGGGACTAAAGGACTCTGTGCATCTGAAGGCTGGTGTCTTCCCTCTTACCGGGCGGTCGTCAAAAGGTAAAGGAGCTGTTTACAAAACGTACCTGGATTTTAGCAGAAGTCGGATGAAAAGTGTCACTCTGGTCTCATGCTCAGGATAATTTTCTTCTTAAATCTTTCCTCCTATTTCTTTTCCCTCTCAACCTAAGCTGGAAACTATATTTTAAGCTGAAATGCCCCTCAGACTAAATATGTGTAACATCTAATATTTATGTCTGTTGTGTTAAATTTAAGTGTGCTGACGTATTTGAATTGAAAGAAAGTGAAATCATGTCAATCAAGTGTAATGGTGTTAATTTAGTTGATTTATTTTAAATAAATGATAGTGTCTCTTTGACATATCAAACTAAGTTAACGTGTCCATTGTCACTTAATGGCTCTGTTTATTTATCCATCATAAAGATCACAGAAATATTGAATAAACTGAAAAAGAAGAGAATCCGTGAAATTACTATTCAATCTGAATAAGTAAATTAAGGTAAAAAGGAGGTCAGTATTAAACTGACCCCCCCTTTAACCCCTTTACATCTGGTGGCCTCGTATCGGCTTCTAAAAGTTTATTGATAAATCTGTGGTCTCAGTCATGAACTGTAACGTCATGTTTGCATAAAAGGATCCAAGTTTTAAACTCTGAGGATAATAATTTTGGCTGGAAGTGTTCAAAGCAGGCAGATTCTGCGTGTTTTTATCATTTGAGGCTGAGGGATTGTTATTCGTTTCAACACTGCAAGCGCTGTTGGAAGCATTCAGGTGAAGTTTTTGTCAGCCGTGGTCTGTGGGAGTTCTGGTTCGGCTTCGACCCAGTTCAAGCACACACTCCGGTACAGAACTTTGTTGTTTGATCGCCGAGTCAAACTGCCTGCCCTGGAAGCTAATTTAACATCTACAAGATTGCTGTTGTGGTATTTTTACATTTTAAAGAAGGTCGAAGCAGCATATACTGTTAGAACGTGTCGGTTAGTGGTTCGTGAAACCCGAGTTCTGCTCCTTTAACGTGGACGGAACCGACCTTGAGTGACTCCGTGAGAGTCCGTGTTGTTCAACAGCTGCAGTGCTGGGTTACTGAGCGTGACTAAGTTGGCCTGTCTAGATGTGCGCCGCATGTTTCAGCATTTTGGGAAGTTAAATTGTAGCGTTTGAGTTGTTTTTAAGAGTCTATGAAGTTGTGGTCTGCTGTGCAAGCTAACGTTAAGAAGACGTGTGTCTACATGTTTGTTTATGAGCTGTGATTGGATGAAACGAGTACTGTGTGCTGTCAATCACTCATGTAGCGAACGCTGATTCGCTGTTGTGTGCTGTCAATCACTCTTGTGGCGAACGCTGATTCGCTGTTGTGAGCTGTCAATCACGTCGCACGCCGTTGCGACCAGCCCACTTTGTCGTCATTTCCGGCACGACATTGGTCGAAGGTAAGGATCTACATTCGCCATGTATGCTTGTAGAATGAACTACTGACGCTGTGATTGATTTGTTGACGCCACGTATGTTGTAGCGAGCTCCGCCTCGCAAGCACTGAAGCTGGTGACGCGCTACGCACGCTGCGTTGGCCCGCCCATTTTTGTCGTCACTTCCAGGTGCCGCACTTTGAGTGACAGGTCACACTCGCTGGTTCACACTCGTTCACACACGAACACACACTTAAACACTCATCTGAAGCCATCAACACTGTCTAGCAACATAAACTTGTCTCTGACAAGAAAGCGGTTCGAGCAATTATCACGTTCTTACTGAAAACTAACCCTAATAGGTTGTTTTCTTTCCATGTACTGATTTAAACTCAGTCGCTTCGTGATAACATACGCGACGCTGCCCCCTGCTGGACGTTAATAGATGAGTTTTCTCTCAACACATCATAAAGTCAGCATTTTTTATGGTGAAAATTACCAGCTTTAAAATTGTTCTGTACACAAACAAAAAATCCTGTTTATTTTAAATAAAGAATTTTTGAATAACAGAGGTACAGACGAACAATTGATGCTCATTTTAAATACTGAAGAGATTTAAAATAACACTCAAAAAGCATCTTTTATTTGATTTTCAGATTAAATAAAATTAATAAATAAAATGATGGAGAACAGAGAATTTCCACATTAAGCTCTTCACATCTCTGAATTTTAAACAGAATTGGTGTACACTGTACACTTTTAGTTAAAAATTGCATTTTTAACGTTTTTCTGTGTAAAATTAATGACTCCAGTTTATTTTAAATACAAAATTTAAAATAAACAGAAAGCATCTGCTGACTTGATTTTCACAAAAAATCAAAACAAAGATAGCAGAACAACTTTGAGGATGTCAACAGACAACAAATTGATAAAAGTCACTGATTTTTATTTGGAATGCCATCTGTCATGTTATGCTAAGCACACAAACACCTCCAGTTTATTTTAGATAAAAAATATTTAAAATAAACAGGTAATCCATTTTTCACTCCTGAAAACAGTTTAGCCAAACTGCAATACATCTTTTTTAAGGCATAATGGAGCAGCATTCTGGGTACATTTTAGTGTGAACAATGTATTTATTTCGAATCTTTTAAATAGTGTTTGAGTAAGTAAAACGGACGTCATGCTTGGGTTAGTTAGTAACTGTTGTTGAAAAATAAGTTATATTTTAAAGTTAACACTGCAAAAAGGCATTTAACTTTTACAATTCATTTGAGGGTAAAACCTGAAGAAGGTACCTATGAATAGAAATACTTATTACACAGTGAAACACTTAAACCAGACAGCTGATTAGTTTGATTGACTCAGTGCTGCATTAAAAGTGAAGATTTATTTGCACACATTAAAATTCGAACTGTCTTATTGATTTTCACAAAAAATCAAGTTAAAGATGGAAGTTCAAGACGGTACGCGTCCAAGGCTCATACAGTATGTGCCTCTAGAAGACCCATACATCAGAGGGTACCAAGAGGAACCCCGGAGCCATGAACTGGCTCCCCCTGCACCTTGCACAGAGGAAAAATCTTTCTCATTGTGTGGTGACTACTCAGCTGCCCGAAATGTCTTGCAGAGAAACGATGAACATCCATATTTTTTCTTTGCCAGAATTTTGAAGGCGTATATAGGTGACATGATGGAACCTGACCTGGAAGAGCAGACGCTTTTCAAATCTGTTTTCAGGGATAATCTAATCCCTGATGTTAGATTCGAGTTGCCATGGAACTTGGCCTGGGGTGATTTAGAAGCAACATCTTTGAATGAAATAGTAGAGTGTGCTGCGGATGTCTTTGCAGCTAACATGCAAGCCAAAACACCCTTACAGGTGTCCCCGAATGAAGCGGTCAAATCCCACTCGCTGGAGCTAGAAGGGACAAGTTCATCAACTCCCTCTCCTAACAAAGGCGAAAAGAAACAGACCTTTCAACCTGACAAACCACAAAGTGGGGGTATCCGCGGGAGAAAGAAACCAAAATGGTTCAGATCGAACCAGATGGGTGAAAACCAAGGTCAATCGGTGGGTGGACTTCAAAAGAAATTGAAGGATGGGGACCTATACTCATGTAACTATGCGTTGTCCCAACAGACACCCCCGAGCCTTGGAACTGCACCTCCCGCGCCTCGAACAGAACAGTTCGAAATAGGCAAGGAGTCACAAATGTCCCGAAACAATGGCCCAACACCTCTATGCTCGGAAGAGACAGAGGAAGTAAGTAGTTTGTCAGTAGATTTGAATGTTGCTGTGCTTGACCAACCTGATACAATGAGTGGCGTTATCATTGATAATGACACTATCAACATTGACCAACCTGGAGCGATGTGTAGCACTGTCTTTCACAAAGACTCAGAGCACACAAATAACTCAGCGCACACTACTTCTGACATTGCCATGGATGTTGACAGCAAACCAATTGCTGACACACAACAACATCCTGAAGGTCACGATGCTGACAGCCAACTAGATGCTGACAGTAAACAAGATTACACAGCCAGAGTCACACGTGAACAGAAACGTGGACAAAGACCTGTGAGGTTTCTGTGTAACTTTATGCAAAGGGGGGTGGCTAAGAAAGCCTACCTGCCCATCACACTGGAAGGTGTCCTTGAGCGTGAAGCCCTCCTGGATGGCAGTTCTGATATAACTATTATGTCGGCCAAGCTGTTCGAGGAGCTGAGGACCGCCGCCAACGGTGTTGACGGGCAAATACCCTTTGAGGAATGTGCTATTGAGCTACAGGGTCTCGCAGAGACGAGAACAACCCTAACAGCCATAGCTATGGTTCACATGCAGATTGGCAAAACGACACTACACCACCCAGTGTATGTGTCCACACTTGACTCATTCCCATTTCTGGTTGGCCAAGACTTTATAAACCGTTTTGAAGCGATTATAGATTATGGTCAACAGAAAATGTGGGCAACAGTGAGAAAACCCCTGCCAATAAAAGTGCCTCCTCGTTGTGGTACAGACTGCCTAACCGCAGGTACCGCAGTGGCCACGAGGGACTCCCCAACCGTGGTCACAAGCCCGGTAAGTGAACCTTCAACTACAGATGAGACAGTAGAGACTCAACAGTTGGACCAGACTCTGGCCCGACAAGAGAACCTCCTCTGCGAGCTGACACAGTCAGCACTCACTGAACACTACCTACCACAGGTAGTGAAAGGTGTTGAGATCCAAGGATCCTACACCGAAGAGGCTGTACTGTCCTATGGGACAGGTAATTCAGCTATCAGCCAAGCTTTCGATGAAACCTTGGTTCAAGGACATGTGAGTCCTGGAAGTGGCAGTCCGCGACATGCTGACAGTCACTTGGATTTCAGTGTCACAGATTTTGAGGACCCCTCCTCCAACAAAAGGGGGGTGTACTCTCACTCTCTACCACAGGTAGTAGACTGTGTGGAGGTCCGAGGATCCCACACCACAGACGCTGTACTGTCCTCTGGGACAGGTACTTCAGCCATCAGCCAAGCTTTCGATGAAACCTTGGTTCAAGAGCTTTTGAGTATAGGACTACTCAGAGATGACATAGTTCTTACAGACTCAAAGAGCACCTCTTCAGTCATGAAGTGGGAAGACACACATCACAACGACAGTGACGCACCGCGGTCTGACCAGTCAGACACACCAGCGACTGCGCCGACAGTTGTGACACACCTGAATTACGCAGAAAGAGGTAAACGTACGGAGAAACGTTGGCCGAAGCCTATGAGGTTCCTGTACAAGCTTCCCGATACACTGCGTGAACGGTTTAAACCAAACCATGGCATCTTAACTCGTGCCCAAGGCCTTGACAATCTCAAGGTCCCCACCAATCTCAAAGAACTACAAAGTTTTCTTGGCGTGTGTAACTACTCGAACCAGTTCATAGAGAACTATGCAGACCTTGCGAAGCCACTGACTGAACTCCTAAAGAATGGCTTTCCATTCGTCTGGACTGACAAACAGCAGCAGGCAATGGACGCTCTTATAGACAGGATCAAGTCAGCCCCATGTTTAGTCTACCCAGACTACAACAAAGAGCTTTACTTGGAAGTGGGCTTCTCAGCTCGTTGCATAAGTGCTGGTCTGTACCAAATACACGACAGAGACAAACGTGTAGTAGCCTACGCCAGCAAGACGATGGCAGGACCCGAGTTGAGATTCTCAGACTGTGAGAAAGCTCTACTGACCACAGTGTGGGCAGTAAAACATTTCTCCAGCTACATTGGTGGACAGAAAATCATTGTGGAAACACAACACCAGCCAGTGACAT
This sequence comes from Garcialebias charrua, assembly GCA_038048925.1. Classification (NCBI taxonomy): domain Eukaryota; kingdom Metazoa; phylum Chordata; class Actinopteri; order Cyprinodontiformes; family Rivulidae; genus Garcialebias; species Garcialebias charrua. The sequence continues at coordinate 9,339 of JBBPBX010097296.1, forward strand.
TCCTAAACAGCCAACGCATCAGAGATGGTGTGGTAACAAACTCTCGTGTTGCAACGTGGCTCATGGCGCTTCAAAGTTTTAACCTAGACATACGTTATGGTCAAAACAAGAAGTCACATCTGGGGACAGACTTGGCACTCTGCCAAAAGTGTACACAAGATGTACCAGCGACCCAGCCATTGGCTGAGGAAAAAACCCCTGTGACTGAAGACCCGAACCACCACTTCTTTGATGACAATATCTGCGAAGATATGACGACATTATACGTGGATGGATCTTCATTCCGCCGCGACAAAATCTGTAGGGCAGGTGTTGGAGGGGTCCTCCTCCAAGACCAAGAGCAGATCACCTTCAGCTACAAATCAGGCTCTCAGACTTCTCGGTACGCTGAGATTGTCGTGATCATGATCCTAATAGCTCTCCAGATGGTAGTAGCACACTCCATCAAGACCCTAGTCATCTGCACTGACTCTAACTATGCTCGTTTGAGTTTCGCTTGTCACCTCGCTGTGTGGAAACTGAACGGTTTCCTAACAAGCGACAGAAAAGTGGTCAAACACAAAGAGCTTTTCATAGCGTGTGATCACTTGGTGACATCACACGACTTACAGATCTACTGGAAGAAAGTTCCAGGGCATTCTAGAGTCCCAGGCGATGACAAGCACTACAATGACATTGCAGACTCCTTAGCCAAAGAAGGAGCCGACGAAGGTCCTCTATGGTCCTTCGACCCCTCCTGGTTAATCGAGACTCTGCCAACACAACCTTCAGTCAGAGTTATGGCAGTCACACGTGCACAGGCCGCAGCCAGACCTGCTGACAACGCAGTCTCTGTACGACCTGCACTGACTGACCCAGACATCATCCAACTACAGAAGTCGGATCCTGCTATCAACTCCATGATACTGTACCTGACTGATCCGAACAAAAATAGTCCGTCTAAAGACGACCTGGATTCCGATCCAGACCTTAAGGTCCTCTATCAGCTGCGCAAACAGCTAAAACTAATCAAGGGCATCTTAACTTTCGCTCATGGACCAACGTCCTCACCTGTGTTCGTGGTTCCCCATGACCAAAGGGGGGTAATGTTAGTCCATGCCCATGATCTCCCGTCCGCAGGACACAAAGGAGATAAAGCCACGCTGACGGCATTAAAACAAATTGCCTATTGGCCTGGAATGAAAAAGGATGTCAAGGACTACATTGAAGGGTGCGTGGTCTGTGGCCAGTTTCAGCCAACCAGACCACTTCACAGAGCACCACTGCAAAGCAGAGGCATTGCATTCCCATGGTCTGACCTCCAGATCGACTGGGTTGGACCACTCACTAAGAGCTCTAGAGGAAATAAATATTTTCTCACGGTAACCTGTGCATTCACCAAATGGGTAGAATGCCTACCAGCTCCTAACGACACAGCACAAACTACTGCTATGTTGTTAATGAATCATATATTCTCAAGGTTTGGACTTCCCCTTAGGGTGAACTCAGACCAAGGTACACACTTCACAGGTGAAGTGATGAAAGAACTGTGGAAGACGCTAGGCGTCAAGGCCAACTTTCATGTCGGCTACCACCCACAGGCTTCAGGCCAAGTCGAGAGAGCGAACAGAACTGTGGTGAGTATTTTGAAGAAATACGTGGCCGCAAATCACAAGGACTGGGATGTGAAACTCCCTCTGGTCCTCATGGCCATAAGAGCCACTCCACACACATCAACTGGCATCTCTCCCTTCGAGATGATGACCGGTCGACAAATGACTCTCCCTCTACACCTGTTGTACCAACCAGGTGACGCCGTCATGGCGACAGCCTACACTACACAACAATACATGAAAGATTTGAATGTACACCTCAGAAACACTTTTGCTTTCGCCCAGAAAAACCTGGAAAAATCCGCTGAAGGACGTAAGGCGTACTACGACCAGAAGGCCTCTCACAATGAACTCCAAGTGGGAGACAGAGTCTGGTACTATACGTTCGCCCCAGCAACCGGGAAAGGAGGGTCCGAGACCGGAACTCTCGCCCGCAAACTAATGCCCAGGTGGACTGGACCTCATCTGATAACAGACAAAGTGTCCTCAGTCGTCTACGAAATCAAAATCAGCAAAGGCCGCAAAGAGCCAATTGCTAAATGGGTACATCGAAATCAGATCAAACCTTACAAGGCGTTCAATGACTCCACAAAAGACAAAGATCTCACAAACTCACCGACTTCATGGGATAATAAGGTCGTCCAAACACAAGTTAGTAAATAAACTAATCAGGTTTAAACTACCATATTTCCCACCCTATAAGTCGCATTGTCCAACTTGAACTTAGAAACGCTAAGTCTAAAACCCACAACAAAAACTAACCTTAACAACCGTTTAAATCCACGAGATTTAATTTGACCTCGGTCATAAAGTTGAGACCTGTTTTTCTTGTGTGTTGCACTTTGGAATCTGACGACAAGAGTGTGTCGAAGCAGTGAAACGTTGTTTCCTTGTTGTTTAGTCATTACTGTTGTCATTAGTTGAGATATTGTTTTGGTTCTGAACACTCCCAGCCAAAAAGGTTTTGTATTAACATTGGTTAATGAATGATATGGATTTAACTATGCCAACATGCAGTTCATTTTGTTAAATCTCAATCGTCGAAGAGTCAATGTAGTTTAAAGCTACCCAAGGTACCATAAACTACACTGGTCTCACAATTTCTAAATTGAACCGATTCGATCGTTTCTATTCTAGATTACCTATTCATTTTGATGAGTCTCGCCATAGACTTAAAAATTTATTAGGAACACCAAATCCTACGTCGTTCGTCTAAAAGACAACAGACATTTAGATCAAACTATATTTCATTTTTATTTTAGTTTAACCTAAACTAAGTAATGAATGGAGGAATAGTTTGGAATTAGAGGCCTTCGTTACAGAAGCCCTCCAAAATTTTATAGGTACAAATCCCTATATCCACAACTTCTCCTCCTCCACCATCACCCTCAGCACTGGCTCTCCTCAGGGATGTGTGCTGAGCCCTCTTCTGTTCACTCTGCTCACATATGATTGTATAGCCACACATCCAGGCTGTCATATTGTTAAGTTTGCAGATGATACAGCTGTGGTGGGATGCATCACAGATAATGATGAATCCAGCTACAGACAGGAGGTGGAACATCTGGAGAGCTGGTGCAAAGAGAACAACCTTCACATGAATGTGAAGAAGACGAAGGAGATGATTGTGGACTTCAGAAGGAACAAACACACCCACACCCCACTGTATATAGGTGGATCTGCGGTGGAGGTGGTCTCCAGCTACAAATACCTGGGTGTACACTTGAATGATAACCTCAGCTGGACCAACAACACCACCAGCCTGATCAAGAAAGGTCATCAGAGACTCTACTTCCTCAGACGGCTGAGACGAGCCGGTCTGAGAAGCCCAGTCCTCACCTCGTTCTACAGGTGTGCAGTGGAGAGCGTCCTGTGCTCCAGCATCAACGTGTGGCATGGAGGCTGCACAGTTGCAGAGAGAAAAGCTCTGCAGAGAGTGGTGAAGGCTGCAC
>JBBPBX010097297.1:0-12882 GCA_038048925.1 Garcialebias charrua
AGAAGGTGAGCAGATAAATTTTGTACGTGATCCGGGCAGAAACAGGAAGCCAGTGTAGTGAACGCAGTACAGGAGTGATGTGTTCATACTTACGCACTCTCATCAGGACCCTGGCAGCGCTGTTCTGGACATACTGTAGTTTTTGTATGTTCTTGCCAGGAATCCCGAAGAGAAGTGCATTGCAGTAATCCAGTCTGGAGGAGACAAAGGCATGGACGAGCTTTTCTGCATCAGTGAAGGACAGTGTAGACCGAAGCTTTGCAATATTTCGAAGATGAAAAAAAGAAGTTTTACAGATATGCTTTATATGGCTTTCAAAGGTGAGTTGTGGATCAAAAATAACACCAAGATTGGTGACTGTATTGGAAAGAGAGATGTTCTGGCCAGAAAAAGTGATACTGAGGATTTTTTGTTGTTGAATTTGATGTGATGTACCAATTTGAATTGCTTCTGTTTTTGAACTGTTAAGGTGAAGGAAATTTTGCCGCATCCATGCCTTTATCTCCTCCAGACACGCTGTGAGTGTGGAAAGAGAAGAAAGTGGAGAAAATGGAGAAGCTGAAGAAGATGATGTAGATGGGGTCTCAGACACATTGCTACCCAGTTTAAGATACAGCTGAGTATCATCAGCATAGCAATGGAATGACCCCATAGCTGCTGATAATACACCCAAGTGGTACCATGTATAGGTTGAAAAGGAGGGGTCCCAGAACTGATCCCTGGGGCACACCACAAGAAACAGGATGGCTCAATGACTTGGCACGCCCGATGGAGACAGACTCTGTTCTGTCTGTCAGGTATGATCGGAACCACTCCAGGGCAGTGCCAGTAAGTCCTGCAAACTGCTGTAAGCGTTGGAGCAGAATGTAATGATCAACCGTATCAAAGGCTGCCGAAAGATCAAGGAGAATAAGGAGAGAGGAGGAACCACGGTCTGCAGTGACCAACAGGTCATTTGTGACCCGGACAAGAGCTGTTTCAGTGCTATGTGCTGTTCGAAAACCTGATTGGAATTTATCCAGTATATTATTGTCATGTAGATGTTCTTGTAGATAAACCGAGACTAATTTCTCCAAAACTTTAGCGAGGAAGGGAAGGTTGGAAATGGGTCTGTAATTTGCCAGGTCATGAGGATCGAGGGTAGGTTTTTTAAGAAGAGGTTTAATTATAGAGGACTTCAAGACAGGGGAAATATGACCAGATTGGAGAGACTGATTAACTATAGTGGTGATGAGTGAACTGAGAGAGGCAATGTTAGCCTTGACCAGGACTGTTGGGAAGGGGTCAAGAGCACATGTGCAGGGTTTCATTGCCCTGACAGTGGCTTCAACTTCCTTCACACAGACCTCTGGGAAAAAGCTGAGGGGAGGAGGGTTCTCAAGCTGTACATTTGCAGCCGGAGAAAGGGCAGGGGGTGAAGAGGTGATGGCTGATCTGATTTTTTGGATCTTGTTTTGGAGTATTTTTTGGATCTTTGTGTATGAAGTTTTTCGCATAGCCTACTTCTTGAATTTATATTTCTGGAGCATTTTCTGGTTCAATCTTTGGCACAGCAGGTTGAACAGTAGAGGTAGGAAGAGTAATAGTAGTAATAACTTTTCCTCCTTCAAGTTTCATATGTAATGCCTGAATTAAATCTAAGCCTAGGAGAGCAACACCTGACTCAACCACAACTAGAATACCTACAGTAGAATGATTATCATGATAAATAGTAGCTTTTAAGCATCCTTTTACAACAATTTGCTCAGTTGCATAGGTAACAAGAGCAAACATAGTCTCAGTTAGGGCACATTCTGAGAAGAAGGTGCGGTAAATGTTCTCTGGTATAATGGAAACAGATGAGCCTGTGTCTACAATCAGTTCAACATCTTTACATTGTCCATTAGCAGTCACTTGAATGGTGCAGAGGATCTTGTCTTGTACTGTATTGTTCACTTAAAGAACTGCGGACTCATTAATGACGACTTCACGTACCTCATGTTGGGTTGAATGGCATACTCGTGAAAAATGTCCCAATTTACCATAGTTGTTGCAGGTCACTTTAATAGCAGGGCATGAAAGTTTGTTAAAAAGGTGGTTAGAAGATCCACAATGAAAGCAGGAATGGTTACCAGCAGCTTGAGTCGTGGCAGGAGCAGGATTCGGCAACGGCTTGTTCTTCTTTCCCAGCGGCAGCAGGAATGGTTACCAGCAGCTTGAGTCGTGGCAGGAGCAGGATTCGGCAGCAGCTTGTTCTTTTTTCCCAGCGGTGGCTTGGCTTTGATTGTTTCTGTTTGGCTCTCACCGGAATAGAAGCTCCAGCAGCAGTAGCATCAGAGAGAATGTTAGCATCCCTTAATCTACTTTCAATTTGCAACGCCAATGTAGTAGCTTTAGCAAATTTTAGGTCCGGTTCAAGTAATAATCCGTCTTTTATGTGAGTGTTAGTAACATGCTCGATCAGTTGATCACGTAACATTTGTTTCTGCATTTGCCAAAATCGAGAAAGGCTAGCTCACTTAGAGAAGCTAAGAAAGGGTCTACCATCTCATCCGGCCTCTGTCCTCTTTGTTGAAACTTGTGACGTTCAGCAACGACGTTCACCTTCGGCACAAAATGTTCTTTTAGAGCAGCAATAGCAGCAACAAACGTGTCTCCAGTGTTCGGCAGGGTGTAGAAAAGCCGTTGACCCCCTGTACCCAGGGCATGGAGTAGAACCACACACTTTCTTGTATCAGGTCAGTCGTCCCTCGATGCTGCTATCACCAACATGTAGTTTTCAAAGATTTTTAACCATGTTAGAAATGCTATTACTAATTCCCCCGGGAATGGCATGAATGGAGCAGGTAAAGGGTCCGTCGGATAGTCGAACCTCGGATTCAGGAGGAGCAATGTGGTTTTCGTGCTGGTCGTGGAACACTGGACCAGCTCTACACCCTCAACAGGGTCCTGGAGGGCGCGTGGGAGTTTGCCCAACCAGTTTACATGTGCTTTGTGGACTTGGAAAAGGCATTCGACCGCGTCCCTCGGGGGGTTCTGTGGGGGGTACTCCGGGAGTATGGGGTACCAGGCCCATTGATATGGGCTGTTAGGTCCCTGTACGACCGGTGTCAGAGCTTGGTCCGCATTGCCGGCAGTAAGTCAGGCTCGTTTCCAGTGAGAGTTGGACTCCGCCAAGGTTGCCCTTTGTCACCGATTCTGTTCATAACTTTTATGGACAGAATTTCTAGGCGATGTAAGGGGTTAAAGGGGGTCAGTTTAATACTGACCTCCTTTTTACCTTAATTTACTTATTCAGATTGAATAGTAATTTCACGGATTCTCTTCTTTTTCAGTTTATTCAATATTTCTGTGATCTTTGTGATGGATAAATAAACAGAGCCATTAAGTGACAATGGACACGTTAACTTAGTTTGATATGTCAAAGAGACACTATCATTTATTTAAAATAAATCAACTAAATTAACACCATTACACTTGATTGACATGATTTCACTTTCTTTCAATTCAAATACGTCAGCACACTTAATTTAACACAACAGACATAAATACTAGATGTTACACATATTTAGTCTGAGGGGCATTTCAGCTTAAAATATAGTTTCCAGCTTAGGTTGAGAGGGAAAAGAAATAGGAGGAAAGATTTAAGAAGAAAATTATCCTGAGCATGAGACCAGAGTGACACTTCTCATCCGACTTCTGCTAAAATCCAAGTACGTTTTGTAAACAGCCCTTTACCTTTTGACGACAGCCCGGTAAGAGGGAAGACACCAGCCTTCAGATGCACAGAGTCCTTTAGTCCCAGCACGTCCAAAACTGGTTTTAGTTTACGTTTCAACGTCTCCTGGCTTCCGCGTTGGTCATCAGAGAATATGTCAGCTTCAGGCCTCTGACTTCAAGATAAACTTATTCCAGGAGGGAATAAACAAAGTTTTTGAGCTCGGCTTGTTCGAAGTAGACTCATAACAGCCTGTTATCAGTCCTTAGCTGAAGACGCCGGTCGTTAGCTCTTGACCACACGTGTCCAGCTCTTGGGAAAGTTCACATCTCTTTGGAAGTTCCCAGCAACTCTGAAGCGTTCTCGCACAGTTTAGAACTTAAAGCAGGAACGCAGAGAGGAGTTCACTTGTCTTATCAGAACCCAAGGTTACAGCAGCAGAGGGAAATTGTTTAGGAAAAGACAGAGCAGCTGGAGCCTTGTTCATGAAAAACAACGGATTAAACTGTCTTCTTATTTCTAAACAAAACAGTCGGGTCTCTGTGACCCGCAATTTCACCTTTAACATAGCAGTGAACACAGTTTAACTCTCACAGAATAACACAGCTTAAAAGCACACATCATGAAAATGACAAAAGTTATTCTTTTGATCACATCAGAATAAAATCAAAGATAGAAATAGTCTCTTTTGGTGACTATATTTATCAGATTACAGCTAAATGAATGATTTTGTAGTAAATGTCTTGCTTTACTGAGTGGTCAGTAAAGGTCATCACTGGACAGTTCAAAAACCTTAATTTGACCCTGGGTAGGTCCATTACATCTCCCCCCTTTTGGAAGCCATCGCCAGTCCTTGGGGATGGGGTCCAACACGAAAGGAAACCTTGAACTGTCTTTGATCTTGAAGTAATCCAGCAAGTGGAAAAGAAAAATCAAAAATTATAATCCCATAAAGTTTTGGAAATTCCATACTGTTCGGAGGTAATCCCATTGCGGTAAGCTTTTAATCCCTTGGAAAACTGAGTCTGTTAACTCTTGGAAAACAAAGTCTGTGATCCTTTGGAAAACAAAGTCTTATAATCCACAGCGATAATCCCACAGCAGTAATTCCACCACGATTAGAGTTGGTGATTTCATCAGCAACAATTGTTTTCATAATCAGCATGCAGAGGGGATCCCTCGATTGACGCAGAGGAGGCGACCCTTGGATGAAGGTTGAAGACCAAGCGTTGGAGCTGCAGGTCCCCACATCGAAGGTTGTTGGCTGGTTGGTTTCCAGTCAGTGCCACTCTGGTTCTATGTGTCATGCAATTATGTGGTTTTTTAAGGTGGGCTTATGATTGGGATTTTACATTAAGCCTTACCTATATGCACCTGGTATGTAAGCTATCATGGTTTAGAACAGCTACACTTACCAATTAAGGGGTGGATCAATGCTGTAAATTAGATATAGGGATCTATACCTATAAAATTTTGGAGGGCTTCTGTAACGAAGGCCTCTAATTCCAAACTATTCCTCCATTCATTACTTAGTTTAGGTTAAACTAAAATAAAAATGAAATATAGTTTGATCTAAATGTCTGTTGTCTTTTAGACGAACGACGTAGGATTTGGTATTCCTAATAAATTTTGAAGTCTATGGCGAGACTCATCAAAATAAATAGACAATCTAGAATAGAAACGATCGAATCGGTTCAATTTAGAAATTATGAGACCAGTGTAGTTTATTGTACCTTAAGTAGCTTTAAACTACATTGACTCTTCGACGATTGAGATTTAACAAAACGAACTGCATGTTGGCATAGTTAAATCCATATCATTCATTAACCCATGTTAATACAAAACCTTTTTGGCTGGGAGTGTTCAGAACCAAAACAATATCTCAACTAATGACAACAGTAATGACTAAACAACAAGGAAACAACGTTTCACTGCTTCGACACACTCTTGTCGTCAGATTCCAGTACGCTACCCACGCTGCCCACTCTGGGTTTCCTGTTGTTTAAGAATTTCGCCTTGGGTGCGCGACTTTTCTTATAATCGTCTAGTTGGGCTTGAAGCGATTGGACTTGGCGGAATAGAATCGCAACTATACCGGCTAGACCGCTAACTACAATGGAAAGCATTACTATCACGACTATGATTAGCGTGTCAGCGCTGGACCATGCGTAAGTGATGGGTGGAAGCGGAGTTCTGGTTTCAGATTTGAGAGTCTTTAGAACCTGGTTTATTTGTTCTACATCGACGATTTTAGTTCCCTCGAATAGGATTTGCTTTACGGTACCGGGGTCTATCTGTAGGCTCATGTTTGCGAGGTACTCAGGGTATTCTAGAGCCGTTTCCCACCGTTCAGGATCGAGATAATAAAGCGTCAGATCACCAATGTGTATGGTTTTTCCTTTTGGGACTCTAATCCACATTGTTTTATCTGGTAGATTCAAATGTCGAATGGACCCGGGGCGATCATAGACCATGACTGCATTTCTGTCGGGAGTGTTGACCAACCACCGCGACCCAATCCTTTCTGCTTGGGCAGCAGTGACCAGGTGGCGCGGGGTTATGGTCGTTGAACACTTAGAGTTCTTTAGAATCGGGGTGATTCCGCAAATGCCTGCGGCATGATTCCACATAAAAGGTCTACTTGTACACAGGTAGTGTATCTCGTGAGTGAGGGTACACATCTGGAGGTTTGGAGCTAGATAGGTTGTGGGGTCGCTTTCGTGATAAGCAACCACTTTTGGAGTATGGATTTTGATGTGATTCTCACCATTCCAATTTCCGACATTAATGACATCTTTCAGTCTGTAAATGTTGTCCATAGAGACGATAGGTAGATTGATAATGAACCCGAATTCGCATTCTCGATGATCAACATAAATCGGGACCGCGCTACCGAGAGTGTAAGCCAGTTGAGCCTGGATTGATCTCACTTTTTCTTTTGTAGCGGTGTTAAGGATGTCTGTTACCATGTCTAGAGAGACTAGATAGGGCGGGATTCTGCCTGTAACTAGCGCATCGACTGATGAGCTGATATCTCTAAGCATGTCAGCAAGGATACTATCTATCGCGTATTGTGCTCACTGTATGAACAGATTGTGGATTCTCTGCTTATCTCAGGTCGACATCTGTGTAAAATCAAGAACTACAAAGCTAAATTAGGCTGGAATGAGTATGTTGAGAAGTCTCACACTGAGGCAAGAAGGGCTTACAAAGCCTGGGTTGAATCAGGTAAAGCTAAATGTGGTCCTCTATTTGCTAACATGAAGGAGGCGAATGCAAAATTTAAATATGCCTTAAGGTTCATTAAAAGACATGAGAATTCTCTCAGGGCTGAATCACTGGCTAGGAAGCTACAAAGTAAATGCCCTACAGATTTCTGGACAGAAATAAAAAAGATGAGTAATAATAAAAGGTCTTTACCAACACATATTGATGGTGTGAGCGGAGCAGCAGAGATCACTGATCTATGGAGGAAACATTATGAAGATATTTTTAATGCTGTTAAAAGTAATTCATTTGTGGTTGGACATATTGATAGAAATGAAAATGTGGTTGTGTCCCCAAAAGAAATCTCAGAGATTGTGATGACGCTGGATAACAACAAGTCAAGTGGGTCAGACAGGGTATCTGCTGAGCATCTGAAATATGCAAGCAGGAAATTATGCCCCCTACTTGCAATGTGTTTTACGGGCTTTTTAACTCATGGAGTTCTACCTGACAAATTACTCTCTGTCATTTTAGTTCCAATTGTGAAGGATAGAGCTGGTAGAATTAACAGTAAGGATAATTACAGACCTATGTCTGCAACTCTGCCTATTGATTGATTGATTGATTGATTGATTGATTGATTGATTGATTGATTGATTGATTGTTTTGGTGGTGGGGGGATTTCTATTCATGTGGAATGCAATGTAATGGAATTCTGCTGTGGCACTATAGCATTATAACACACGCACAGATACACACATGCTCCGATCAGCCAGAACGTTTTGATCCCCCACTCAGCTCTCAAGAGTCACATCTGAAAGGTGCCCTGGTGGCTCTGGTGAATTCTTGGAGTCCTGTTGATTGTGGGATGGGGTCTCTGTAGACTGGTCTTACTTCCCGCAGACACCATCAGACCCCTTCTGATTGGTGTCTGTGAAGTCTGGAAGCAAATCTCAGACTCCTTTGTTGTGTTCTTTCAAACAGTCGTCAGTTTTTTTGGTTGTGTTTGGTCTGAATAATTATTTCTCACCAGGCTGTGTCTAATGGTGACGACGTGGAAACTCTAAATTGTGAGTAAATGACTCAATTTTGAATTGAAGTCTCACATAATTCTGAGTTTTGCGTCCAAACAACCAGCGAGCTGTGCAAGTGTGTTTTGAGCAGATTTTTATTTTTTTTTAATAATGGCTAATTTGCATGTGCACAACTTGCAAAACTGCGTTCCAGGTAGTAGTGCATAGGCCTGTCGCGATAAACAATAAATCAATTAATCACACGATAAATGAAAATTATCTACCTCATTTTCATTTATCGGCTTTATCGTTCCGTTGTCTCTCTCTACTAAAGACACTGGATGACAAAAGGCTCAACTCCAGTGCTCTTCACTGACCCCTCCATTTAAATCGTCCAAAATCACGTTTTTGGATCATTAAAAGCAGCTAAGCTGAAAAGCTAAGCTACGAGCTAAGCTACCAGGCCAACCTCGGGGAAAAACCTCCGTCTTGTCGAAGCTCCAAAATTCACAGTTGAAACCCGTGCCTTCATGTAAAAAGTTTTTTTTCTCTGCAAAAAGAAGCTGAGAACATTTTTTATAGATTTTTTTAAATTAAAAGCTTTGTGTAAAAAATGCCATGCTAAAGAGCTCAGACCATACAGTGTCCGCCATTTTGAGAACCAAAGAGAGACAGCCCATGTCACATCAAGGGGCCTCCCTCCCCTTTTTTCTTAAAGATACATGCTGCTCGCTACCTCACTATCCATCCTTCGGTTCAAACGATCTTATATTGCCAGTGGTCAAAAAAGTTACTACTGTACACACAAAAAATAACCAATATTTCTTCTCAAAGTTGTGAATAATGACCAATTATTGTCAAATTTCAAAAATTATTATCGTTTATTGCAATAATTTCATAGACAATTAATCGCCCAGCAAAATTTGTTATCGTGACAGGCCTAGTGGTGCACATTATTTTCTTGCCTCAAGCCCCAACATTTATATTTAATCTCCCAAAGTACACTTTTGAAAGTTGGATAGACATATTTTGACCAGTTCCTTAATCCATATTTTTATTTGACTTTGTAAACATTCTTTAAGGTTTTGAGACATTTAAAAATGTTGTTCACCAACTAGCAGTGATGGCATAGTTACATTGAAAAAGTAACTTAGTTAAGTTACTGATTAGTCCTTGGGAAAAGTAACTTAGTTAAGTTACTGATTACTGTACTTGTTTTGGAAAGTAACTGTTAATTACTAAATTACTTTATTACAGTATTTTCCGACCTATAAGTCACAGTTTTTTAACTAATTTTCATGTCCTGCGACTTATGGGGTGAAGCAACATATTTATGGATTTTTTCCCATATTTTTAGACCAAATTTTGGCTGAGATATGACAGTTTCCATTCATTCTGAAGAAAAAAATGGAGCAGTACCACTTTCGGCCGCTAGGGCCCACCGACCGTTCCCAGCTCATGTGTCCGAAAAAAGCCTCCTCTGCTCGGACTCACTCTGTCGCAGCCCGGCCTCCTGAACTCTGGAAGTAGGTCTGAACTAATGTTTGTTAGCAAAATATCTCAAGAACCACACAACAGATTTTGATGAAACTAATCAATGGATGGATATTTACAACTGTTTGGCTGTAGGAGATGTTTGAGCTAAAATTCGATTTATTTATAATTTATTTTTGCGACCATTTGGAAGACGTCAAAGCGAAACAGATTTGACCATTACGGGAATTTATTAAGGAACGGTTAAGCTCAGGAACACTTGTGCTATAATGTCAGCTAAGAAATATATTTTTTAAGCGTTTATTTTGCTAAATTTTAAAGAAATGAAGCGTATCCGCTCGTTGCGTGTGCACATGGCGAAACTACTTTTATAAATCCAGCTGATTTGACCATTTCGTGAATTTATTAAGGAACGGTTAAGCTCAGAAACACTTGTGCTATAATGTCAGCTAAGAAATATATATTTTTAAGTGTTTATCTTGCTAAATTTTAAAGAAATGAAGCTGTCCCACCCGCGCGCGTGCACATAGCGAAACTACTTTTTAAAATCCAGCTTATTTGACCATTTTGTGAATTTATTAAGGAAAAGTTAAGCTCAGACACATCTTTGCTATAATTGCAAACAAATAATGTTTTTTAAGCTTGACAACACTTTCTCGCCCGCACCGAGGGTACACGAACCTTTATGTTGTCATCCTTCACTGAAATAAACTCAAAATAGTTCCTGTATTTCCAGCTACAAAATGCTATCTTCCTTGTTACTGAAGTAAAGTGAGTCTCCTCCTCTCGGCTCTGTGAGCACCTCAGTGTTTACATTTCTGTCACGCCTGGTGTCAGGTTTCACAGCCACAGCAGGTGACCGAATTGCCGCATAGACCAGATGTCTTTTTTTTTTATCATTCCCGAGATGCATAGAGGAAATAAAATTAAATTACAGTACTACAGAAAATGACAAAAAAGTAACGCACAGTAATTTGGATAAGTAACTTTAATCTGATTACTGGATTTTGAAATAACAACGAGTTAGACTACTAGTTACTGAAAAAAGTGGTCCGACTAGAGTAACGCGTTACTTTGTAACGCTTTACTGACATCACTGCCAACTAGTCACCAAAAGTGAGATATTGGTTTCAGGTTGGTGGAGAGTAGAATCCATGTACAATAAGTGCAACATATGTGAAAAGTTTTAATGTATTGGATGATAATTCTATTATTTTTTAATCTATTATTTTGCAGAATTTAGCTTTTTAAATTTTTTTAAGCGGTTACAGCGTATTTTATCAAAGCACTTCAGAGAAATTGGTATTAATCAGAATGCAATGACTTGCAACTTATCTCCACCCCATATTTACTGGAAAATAGGAGAACAGGCATATTTACAAACAGAAATGTTATTTTATGAAGAAGCTCTGTATACAATCAATACTGTACTTGTAATTCCACAAATATAAACTGAAAATAATTTGAACTTGTCCATACATGTAGCTTATGAAAACTAAACTGCTGAGGAGATCCTTTTGAAACAATCTTGTTAATTGTGTGGTGACAACACAACAGGGGAGATGAGGTACTGACTGTAGTTTTTCAGGCTTGTTTTGTTTATCTGGTTTCAGGCTAAGGAGACTGAATGCCAGAGTAACAGTTTGTCATAATTTATTGATGACCAGAACACACTGTTTTGTCCTATTCTGTGGATACCTGTTTGCATTTTTAGCAACACCTTCAGGGAGCTTTGTGTATTCAGTATGAACGACACGAAGAAGGCTGCGTTGCTCCTGTTCATATTAAATGTGTGAGTTTGTCAAAGAGACATAGAAATACTTCCACATCGACACACACTCTCAGGGCCGGCCCAAGGCATAAGCGAACTAAGCAGCTGCTTAGGGCCCCGGGGCCACTAGGGGGCCCCCTAAGTGCAATTTAATTTTTTTTGGTAATGATTTCAATATGATTCTATTTAAAGGTGGGGTATGTAACATTGTAATGTAGTCTGTAACTTTTCAAACAATATATTTTTAACATATTTCTTCACTCTGTCACTATCTATTAACAGACTGATCTTAGACAAAGTAATCTCTGAAAAAAACTATAGTCCCCTTGCTTCTCTATCAGCATTTATAAAAACACTGAAAACACAAGAGTGACCCGGACAATGACCAGCCAATAAAAACAGAGTTGTTTGTCACGCCCCAACCCACGCCCCCACCTGTCCCAGCCGCAGCTCGTTCTCATTCAAAGGATTGCAAAGCGATGCAGGACTGTTTTTTATGTGACACAAAATGTATTAAATATCCCTTCTTTATCCCAGAGCTGGACTTTTATTTAGTTTTTTTGCCAAAAGTCAAGTGATCGCTTCATCCTTCACTGACAGACATGAGGAAATGGATTTGTCACGACTCACGAGCGAATTAAAACATGTCCAACGTTGCTTCGTGAACCTCTGCTGATTTCTTCTGGTTTTTGTGTTGTTGGATGAGTGATTCGTGGTTTTATTATATTTTTTAAACAGTTATATTATCATATAAACACAGAAATTCGGAGCGCAGAGACAGGAGGAGGTGGAGCATTCCAGACATTCCAGACCAGCGCTGACAGACATGAGGAAGTCACGAGCGAATTAAATCATGTCCAAACGTTGCTTCGTGAACATCTGATGATTTCTGCTGGATTTTGTGTTATAGGACTAGCGCTCCATGGTTTTATTTTATTTTATTAGAAGGTTTTATTAACATAAACACAGAATATCGCAGCGGCTCTGAGCAGACAGCAGCAGGGGGCGGAGCAGATCCCAAGTTCAACAGAGCACCGACTGAGCCATATATGGCTCTGAGGGGAGGGAGCAGAATGCTTTTCTGCGCTGAAAATATTTCTAAGTCCCAGAGTGTACAAATATCGCAGACCCTACCTTTAACATTGTAAGTTCAGATTTTGCAATTTATTGCATACATTTACACAGTTTTAAGAACTAATTATTCAGCTTTAAATTTATTTTTTTTAACCATTTTATGTGGTTTCAAGTACCGGTAATTGTTAATTTACATTATTTAAAGTACTCTGGCACAACAATTTCTTGCGGGATCAATAAAATTCTATCTTATCTTATGGATTTCCTTGACATTTGTTATTTTAATTTATTTAGTCTGTTTTTGCACAATTTAATTTATTTTTATGCATCTAGGTTATTTTATATGTTGTTTGTTGTTCATCTTGCACTGAAAATTACTTTTGAACGTTACTGTCGCAGTTCTTTAAAACCAAAGGTAATAAACCAGACAACACTTTTTCTGTTAAATACATTGCACACTGGTGATTTTTTTTCTTCTCTTGTTACTTTTAGTACCACAAGATCACGTGTCAAACTCAAGACCCATGGGCCAAATCCAGCCCGCCATAACCATTTCTGACTCCACAGAGACAGAACTTCAAGATAACAGTTTTGTGCTTCAGTATTACTTTATTAGTCAAATCAAA
>JBBPBX010097298.1:0-12882 GCA_038048925.1 Garcialebias charrua
AGAAGAAAGCCTCCCAGATGAGCTGGAGATAAGAAAAGAACAGCTTTTACACAAATGGGATGAACCTGATAGTGAGCCTGCAGGTTTAATGATGTACAAATTGATTATTTTTAATGTACTTTCATTAAGGACACATCTAAGTATGCAAATTTGGAAGTATTATTTGCAGTGGATTTGTAATGACATAAACGAGATATCAAATTCCCACAGACAAGCTTGGATTTTTTTTTTTTCATGATTGAACAGCTCCCGCCATAACAAATTTTAGATGAATTGCTGTAAAATTGACTAAATTATGGTAATTTTTGTGTTTTCTGAGATCATTTGGATGCAGCAGCAGTCTTGAATTCGGCTGCATTTAAAAAAATAATCAGTTGTAACTTACTCTACATCCGTTCTTGAGATATTTTGCTAACACACAGATGCAAGTTCAAGTCAACTTTACTTTTATTTCCATAGCATGTTGTAAATGAGGTGGAACAAAATGATGTACACAGGGTCCCAGTTACACCCAAAACTAGCTAAATATAAAGTATAAAAAGAAACCGTAAATAAGGATCTAAGTCATACGCTAAACACTAATAACACAAAACAATATGGCGTAACAACAGCAGCCCGAACATGACTGATTGACAATTAACATGACAATTAACATAACAAGATTATCGTCACATAACCACAATAAACATAACAACGTAACAATTAACATGACAAGATTGACTCCAATAGTTCACGCCAAAGTTTTTAAATGATTACCTTAGCAGTTTGCACTCTGGGTATGTTATGCAGGGGACTCTCCGCTACTACCACACCAAATTTTAGCTCAATATTTGTCAAACTGATTGTGTTACATTCATTTTGTGTGTGTCTGGGCAACAAAAACTTTATTGTCTGCCATAGCCATTCAGCAGCAGGTAGTGATAAATAATGAACAAAGGTAAAAACAATGAAGGAGAAGGCTAGTTTGAAAAAAAATCTGCTGAAAGAAAAAGTGTGCAGAGCAGAACAGAGAACATAAAACATGATTGTGTGAGACATGCTGAAGTCAAGGACAACTGGACACAAAGGGAATTTGCTCCCAGCGCTGTGCCTGCCCAAACAAGTGTGCCTTAAACAGAGCCCGTTTCTATTTCAGCTGCCTGGCATGATCAGAAGCCACAAAATCTGCCTCATCTCTTGGTTTTTTAACCTTCTGTAAAATCAGTTAACATCTTAAATTTACTGCACGTAAATACTGATATTCCCAGTCAGCCTGCTCTGTTAGCTGCAGTCTGATGTTCACAAAATACTGCATCTGACTCTGAGTATATATTTTATTCCAAAAGTCAAGTTCTTAAGAATCACATTCAAGTCACATAACTCCACAATAGAAAATGGCATTTGAAAGTTGACAAGTTGCACTCGGCTACAATGATGTTCTTGTAGTGCCAAACAAGATTTATCTGCTGCCTGCACTCCTCTGAAGTGTTTTCAGAGCATGTTGTCGGCACGACGTCTGATGTCGCCGGAGCAGCTGATTTAAAGGCCTTTGGGGAAATTAAGGCAAATTCAAAGAGCTTTGGTCCATTACACTTATGATTTGGAAGATTTATTAGTAAATTCCTTCTGGGGCTGGTTTAGACACGAGACTCTTACCTCTTTGATGCAGTGAGAACTAAGTGGCTTATTGTTTATTAAAGTTTAATTTAAAACTTACAAAGAAAACCTGCTCACCAAAGCATTCAAACGTATTAATTATTATTATTATTACTTATTAAAAGGGTGAGGGCAAACACAAAGTACCGTATTTTTCAGACTATAAGGCGCATGAAGCGAAACAAAACAGTCAGATGTCAAATGGTATTCAACTCATTCACAGTAAACTCTCAACGTTGTTCAGTTGTACCACATAAAATCGATTCTAGGTCAATAAGCACAACCAGAATTACCATATTTTTTGCTGTACTGTATAAGTCATGTTTTTTTTTTTTTCCCATAATTTTCATGCCCTGCAACTTATGCACCAAAGCGCCGTACCGGTATTTATAGAATTTTTTCCTCCCATATAATAAACAAATTTTTGGCTGAGATATGACCATTTTCATTCTTTCTGACTGAAATCTTTGAACACTACCATTTTCAGCTACTAGATGGCACTCACGTTGTAAGGCATGCCGTTACATCATGTAATAGGTAAAAGTGGCTTTTAATGACACAATTGGCTTGCCATAGACTGCCACCGTTGTCTGCCTGGAGCAACCGATTCAACTTCAATTCACTGCGCTGCCCTGGCCAAATGCAGCTGATTTGACCATAAAAGTGCATTTATTAAGTAAAAGTTCAACTGAGACACACATTTACTATAAAGTTGAGCAAACATTCCCTTAGGCTCACCACCTGTGGGAGGGGCCAAAGGGGTCGGGTGCATTGTGGAATGGGTGGTGGCCGAGGGCGGGGACCCTGGCGGTCTGATCCTCGGCTACAGAAGCTGGCCATTGGGACATGGAATGTCACCTCTCTGGTGGGGAAGGAGCCTGAGCTAGTGTGTGAGGTTGAGAGGTTCCGGCTAGAAATAGTCGGACTCACCTCAACGCATGGCTCTGGCTCTGGAACCAGTTTCCTTGAGAGGGGTTGGACACTCTTCCACTCTGGAGTTGCCCCTGGTGAGAGGCGCCGAGCAGGAGTGGGCATACTTGTTGCCCCCCATCTTGGTGCCTGTACGTTGGGGTTCACCCCGGTGAACGAGAGGGTAGCCTCCCTTCGCCTACGTGTGGGGGGACGGGCTCTGACTGTTGTTTGTGCCTATGCGCCGAACGGCAGCGCAGATTACCCACCCTTTTTGGAGTCCTTGGAGGGGGTATTGGAGGGTGCGCCTCCTGGGGACTCCCTTGTTCTGCTGGGGGACTTCAACGCTCACGTGGGCAATGACAGTGAGACCTGGAGGGGTGTGGTTGGGAGGAACGGCCCCCCTGATCTGAACCCGAGTGGTGTTCTGTTGTTGGACTTCTGTGCTCGTCATGGATTGTCCATAACGAACACCATGTTCAGGCATAAGGGTGTCCATATGTGCTCTTGGCACCAGGACACCCTAGGTCGTAGTTCAATGATCGACTTTGTTGTCGTCTCATCTGATCTGCGGCCGCATGTCCTGGACACTCGGGTGAAGAGAGGGGCGGAGCTGTCAACTGACCACTACCTGGTGGTGAGTTGGCTCCGATGGTGGGGGAGGATGCCGGTCAGACCTGGCAGACCCAAACGTATTGTGAGGGTCTGCTGGGAACGTCTGGCAGAGTCTCCCGTAAGACGGAGCTTTAACTCCCACCTCCGGGAGAGCTTTGAACACGTTCCGAGGGAGGCGGGGGACATTGAGCCCGAGTGGGCCATGTTTCGCGCCTCTATTGTCGAGGCAGCTTATCGGAGTTGTGGCCGCAAGGTTGTTGGTGCCTGTCGTGGTGGCAACCCTCGAACCCGGTGGTGGACACCGGCGGTGAGGGATGCTGTCAAGCTGAAGAAGGAGTCCTATTGGGCCTTTTTGGCCTGTGGGACCCCGGAAGCAGCAGATAGGTACCGGCAGTCCAAGCGGCATGCGGCTCGGGTGGTTGCTGAGGCAAAAACTCGGGCGTGGGAGGAGTTCGGAGAGGCCATGGAGAATGACTTCCGTACGGCTTCGAGGCGATTCTGGTCCACCATCCGGCGTCTCAGGGGGGGAAAGCGGTACGCGACCAACACCATTTATGGTGGGGATGGCGTGCTGTTGACCTCAACTCGGGATGTTGTGAGTCGGTGGGCGGAATACTTCGAAGACCTCCTCAATCCTACTGGCACGTCTTCCACTGAGGAAGCGGAGCCTGGGGACTTTGGGTCGGGCTCTCCAATCTCTGGTGCTGAGGTCGCCGAGGTGGTTAAAAAGCTCCGCGGTGGCAAGGCTCCGGGGGTGGATGAGATTCGTCCTGAGTTCCTTAGGGCTCTGGATGTTGTGGGGTTGTGTTGGCTTACGCGACTCTGCAATATCGCGTGGACATCGGGGGCAGTTCCCTTGGATTGGCAGACTGGGGTGGTGGTTCCCCTATTCAAAAAGGGGGACCGTAGGGTGTGTTCCAACTATAGAGGGATCACACTCTTAAGCCTCCCTGGTAAGGTCTATTCAGGGGTTCTGGAGAGGAGGGTCCGTCGGATAGTCGAACCTCGGATTCAGGAGGAGCAGTGTGGTTTTCGTCCTGGTCGTGGAACACTAGACCAGCTCTACACCCTCAACAGGGTCCTGGAGGGTGCGTGGGAGTTTGCCCAACCAGTTTACATGTGCTTTGTAGACTTGGAAAAGGCATTCGACCGCGTCCCTCGGGGGGTTCTGTGGCGGGTACTCCGGGAGTATGGGGTACCAGGCCCATTGATATGGGCTGTTAGGTCCCTGTACGACCGGTGTCAGAGCTTGGTCCGCATTGCCGGCAGTAAGTCAGGCTCGTTTCCGGTGAGAGTTGGACTCCGCCAAGGTTGCCCTTTGTCACCGATTCTGTTTATAACTTTTATGGACAGAATTTCTAGGCGCAGCCAAGGTGTTGAGAGGATCCGTTTTGGTGGCCTTAGAATCGCTTCTCTGTTTTTTGCAGATGATGTGGTCCTATTGGCTTCATCAGCTCGTGATCTACAGCTTTCGCTGGAGCGGTTTGCAGCTGAATGTGATGCGGCCGGGATGAGGATCAGTTCCTCCAAATCCGAGGCCATGGTCTTGAGCCGGAAAAGGGTAGCGTGCCCTCTCCGGGTCGGGGAGGAGGTCCTTACCCAAGTGGAGGAGTTTAAGTATCTCGGGATCTTGTTCACGAATGAGGGAAAACTGGAGCGTGAGATCGATAGGCGGATAGGTGCAGCGTCCGCAGTGAAGCGGGCGCTGTACCGGTCTGTCGTGGTGAAGAGAGAGCTGAGTCAAAAGGCAAAGCTCTCAATTTACCGATCGATCTACGTTCCCACCCTCATCTATGGTCATGAGCTTTGGGTTATGACCGAAAGAACAAGATCTCGGATACAAGCGGCTGAAATGAGTTTTCTCCGCAGGGTGGCTGGACTCTCCCTTAGAGATAGGGTGAGAAGCTCAGTCATCCGGGAGGGACTCGGAGTAGAGCCGCTGCTTCTCCACATCGAGAGGAGCCAGTTGAGGTGGCTCGGGCATCTGGTTAGGATGCCTCCTGGACGCCTCCCTGGTGAGGTGTTCCGGGCATGTCCCACCGGGAGGAGACCCAGAGGAAGACCCAGGATACGCTGGAGGGACTATGTTTCTCGGCTGGCCTGGGAACGCCTTGGGATTCCCCCAGAGGAGCTGCTCCAAGTGGCTGGGGAGAGGGAAGTCTGGGCCTCCCTACTTAGGCTGCTACCCCCGCGACCCGACCCCGGATAAGCGGAAGAAAATGGATGGATGGATGGATGGTCGAGCAAACAAATCTTTGTTTTAGGTGCTTGTCTTGTTAAACTTTGAAGAAATGGACAGCGAGTTGACCTCTGCGCGTTCATGTTTCCACGAATCAGCTTTTAAAATGCAGCCGATTTGACTCTCAAAGTGCATTTATTAAGCAAAAGTTAAACTGAGACACACCTTTACTATAATTCTGAGCAAACAAATAATTGTTTTTAGGTGGTTATACTGTACAGTATTGTTAAATTTTGAAGAAATGCGCAGAGCCTCATCCCTCTCCGCATGCCCACTTCCGCGAATCAGGTTTTGAAATGCAACAGATTTGACCGTCAAAGTGCATTTATTGATGAAAAGTTAGACTGACACACCTAATTACCATTTTTTAGCATATAAATTGCAGTTTTTTTTAACTAATTTGCATGTCCTGCAACTTATACGGCGAAGCAAAATATTTATGGATTTGTTCCCATATTTTTAGACCAATTTTTGGCTGAGATATGACCGTTTCCATTCATTCTGACGAAAAAATGGAGCATTACCACTTTCGGCCGCTAGGGGCGTAGTACCATTTTCGTCCGCTAGGGTCCACCGACTGCTCCCAGCTCATGTGTCTGACAGCAGACCTATCTGGTTGGACTCACTCTGTCGCAGCCCGGCCTCCTGCTCTCTGGAGCTCTGACACTTCCAGAGAGTCCTCCGACTGTTCCCAGCTCATGTGTCCAACCGCAGCCTCCTCTGCTCGGACTCACTCAGTCGCAGCACGGCCTCCTGCTCTCTGGAGGTCTGAACTACTGTTAGCTCAGTGTTTGACTGTTAGCAAAATAGCTCATGAACCACAGGACAGATTTTGATGAAACTTACAGAAAGTAATCACTGGATGGACATTTACAACTGATAAGCCAATCCATTTTTGGCAAAACACCGACCCACATTTCCGGGTTGTCAGCGGTGACGCGTAACATACGTGGCGCGTCAGCAGTGATGCATAATTGATGCGACGTATATGGAGGTACGTCATGTTTATAGATTTTTCCACTTTATTGGACACAATCGGACTGATGCGACATATACGGCGGTGCGACTTTTAAGGCGGAAAGTACAGTAAATATTTGTTTTTTTATTTTAAATTTTGTTTTAAGTAATTGTTTTTAAGTGTTAATCTTGTTAAATTCTTGTTAAAGTCCTCCTGTGCACGCTCCCACGGATGCCGTTTGGCAGCCTTTCAATTTTTGGCACAACACCGGCCCACATTTCCCAGTTGTCTGCAGTGACGCATAATAGATGTGATGTACACAGTGAAGCGACATATTTATGGATTTTTCCACTTTATTAGACATATTTGTACTGATGCGACTTATAGGGTGGTGCGACGTGTACGGCGGAAAATACGGTAATGTATAAGGTGCACTGGATTATAAGGCTCACTGTCAATATTTGAGAAAATTAAAGAATTTTAAATGCACCTTATAGTCCAAAAAATACGGTATTACTTGAAGGAATGCACATCACTCGCCGCCTTTCATGACAGAGTTTTAGGCTAAGATCATTTTACGTTGAGGAATCACAGAGTTACAGCCATTTGGTCAACCCTTAAGAATATATGTACGTGACATTTCATGCAATATTGTGAGATGCTACTCTCAAATTATGTGTTGGGGTAACTTTCTAACACATCAAACTAACTTAATGTCTGTACATTGACTCGGTTAGTTAAAAAATGTTTATTAGCTGTGACATTCTCCTTCAATTCGATAGTCTCTAAAAGTGAATCAGTAGTAGATGCACATCTTAAGTTTGATGTCTGAAAGGTTCAATAAAATCCACCCAGTGGTTTATAAAATATTTATCTAACAGAGAAACTGCTGGCAGGAGGGACACAGGCTAGAATACGTTCTTTGAATACTCACTGATATTCAAAGTTCTGCCTGCGTTCTGAGTGCATTGCAAACGCTTGATTTTTGTGACTGAATATTTTATTTATATTCACATCTTTCTGGCTGCATTCCAAGTGGAGAAACATCGGACAGTGTGCTAAGTATATATTCTGACAGATTTCTAAGTTTCTTGTTGGATCCCAACTGTATTTAACACTAGAAGTCCCAGGATTTTCGACCTCCCCCCATAAGTCCTGAAAGAGGGTCAAAAGACCCTTAGTCCAAACCAACCATTAGTGGGTCCACATTAGTGGGCCATTAACTGCCTTTTGTTATAAATATGCGTGCACACAACTCAGACACCCCCACCACACCAGACTGCACAAACTGCATTCCAATGTTTCCACCAGGTAAGTAAGACTCTGCTTGCACTTCCCCCCTTAGTCAGAAGAGAGGCCCTGACCTGAATTCACACATAACAGACCCTGAAGTTATCTCACAGTTGAACATTTTGGGACATCCACTGAACGGAAAGCTTTGTCTGCTCCAGAACAGTTTTATGCATAAAATTGTCTCATTCTGCTGTGCTGACTATCCTGTAACTTTGATGTTCTGTCAAATAAATTATTTTGCTTACAAGTACTGTCTCTCTCCTTGTCCTTGGCGCATGTATATACGGTGCGTGCCGGCACATGCAGGTGGCCCATTGCTGTGTTCTAAAACATGCTTGACCTATTGTTGTCTGTCACCTGACGGACAGACACAGGTCACATGACATGAAGTCAACTGACGGACCGACATAGGTCACACGACATGAGGTCAACTGACGGACCGACACAGGTCACATGACATGAGGTCAACTGACGGACCGACAAAGGTCACATGACCTGAGGTCAAGTGACGGACCAACACAGGTCACATGACCTGAGGTCAAGTGACAGACCAACACAGGTCACACGACATGAAGTCAACTGACAGACCGACACAGGTCACATGACATGAGATCAAGTGACGGACCGACACAGGTCACATGACCTGAGGTCAACTGACAAAACGACACAAGTCACATGACATGAAGTCAACTGACGGACCGACACTGGTCACACGACATGAGGTCAACTGACGGACCAACACGGGTCACTTGACCTGAGGTCAACTGACGGACCGACATAGGTCACACAACATGAAGTCAACTGATGGAACGACACTGGTCACTCGACATGAGTTCAACTGACGGACCGACACAGGTCACACGGCATGAGGTCAACTGACGTACCGACACAGGTCACACGGCATGAGGTCAACTGACGTACCGACACAGGTCACATGACCTGAGGTCAACTGACGGACCGACACAGGTCACATGACCTGAGGTCAACTGACTGACCGACACAGGTCACATGACCTGAGGTCAACTGACGGACCGACATAGGTCACACGACATGAAGTCAACTGATGGACCGACACTGGTCACTCGACATGAGGTCAACAGACGGACCGACACAGGTCACACGGCATGAGGTCAACTGACGTACCGACATAGGTCACATGACCTGAGGTCAACTGACGGACCGACACAGGTCACATGACCTGAGGTCAACTGACTGACCGACACAGGTCACATGACCTGAGGTCAAGTGACGGACTGACACAGGTCACATGACCTGAGGTCAACTGACGGACCGACACAGGTCACATGACCTGAGGTCAACTGACGGACCGACACAGGTCACATGACCTGAGGTCAACTGACTGACGACACAGGTCACATGACCTGAGGTCAAGTGACGGACAGACATAGGTCACATGACCTGAGGTCAACTGACTGACCGACACAGGTCACATGACCTTAGGTCAAGTGACGGACAGACACAGGTCACATGGCATGAGGTCAACTGACGGACCAAACTGGTCACATGACATGAGGTCAACTGACGGACCAACACGGGTCACTTGACCTGAGGTCAACTGACGGACCGACATAGGTCACACAACATGAAGTCAACTGATGGAACGACACTGGTCACTCGACATGAGTTCAACTGACGGACCGACACAGGTCACATGACCTGAGGTCAACTGACGGACCGACATAGGTCACACGACATGAAGTCAACTGATGGACCGACACTGGTCACTCGACATGAGGTCAACTGACGGACCGACACAGGTCACACGGCATGAGGTCAACTGACGTACCGACACAGGTCACATGACCTGAGGTCAACTGATGGACCGACACAGGTCACATGACCTGAGGTCAACTGACTGACCGACACAGGTCACATGACCTGAGGTCAAGTGACGGACTGACACAGGTCACATGACCTGAGGTGAACTGACGGACCAACACAGGTCACATGACCTGAGGTCAAGTGACGGACCAACACAGGTCACATGACCTAAGGTCAAGTGACGGACCAGCACAGGTCACACAACATGAAGTCAACTGACGGACCAACATAGGTCACATGACCTGAGGTCAAGTGACGGACCAACATATGTAGCCCACTGAAAGGGACCGGGGGATTTAGAAGCCAAGTTCACTTGCGCAAAAAAGCGCAGCCTTAGTCAAATTAGTGTGCCCCCTCCTGTGGTGCGCCAGTAATGGCCTTATTTACAAAACAAAAGCGCCTGTTAACAGCTCATTATAGGATGTTAGCTAAAATCCTTCAGGTCACTCGACCCGTCTCTGGGTTCCAAAGGTAGAAATGTTGAATGACCCTTCTCTGGGACTTCTAGTGTTAAAGAATCTGATTGTGCTCAATGGAAACCTGAAAAGCCACTTCAGATCCTGGCAGAATGCCCAGAATGCACCTTGAATGCATCACGGTTGGTGCTGGAACCCATTTGAACAATGTTGAAATCTTTCAATTGCTGCTGGAACGGAACATTCTGATTGGTCCTCGGTTGAGTCCAGACAGAATTCAGAACACCGGCGAATAAAAATGCATACAAATGCAGCCAGCTGCTGCTGGAATGTCATTTTTCATTCAGGAGTCCTCAGCTCAACTTTAACTTCTTCTCAGTTTTTTCACGTTTCATCTCTGCCAGCCACAGTCGAGTCGGATATCTTCTGATTGTCCTAATCGTAATGTTTCTGCTCCAAGTTCAAGTCCAATAGTTTTAATTACTTTGTTTCACAGCCATTAGACACATGAAACATCCATACTTGACAAGACATGAAGACACTAAACAGAACAGAAATCACCACTGTTCATTGTGAAGCCTGATGATCACTACAGAGATTAATGAGTTTTTCTGTTTGTGCTGCATCTGGACAACAAACAGCTGCATTCAGACAGAAGCAACCTGAACTCACCATGGAGTGGGGGATCAGGATCTGCCAGAATCAGCCTGGCCTTGTTCTCTGACCTCACCTTGTGTAGGTCAATGAGGATCTGTAGTGCTACGTCACCCGCTTCGAACGTTATCAACCATTAAATGGCCGTTATTAGTTGTTATCATCCCCATATGTAGCGGTCAGACTTGCCCTCCTGTACCTCCAAGTAGGTTTAAAGGTACGTTGTTAGCATTGGTAGCAATGATAATAGGCTCCGTTTTTAGCTTTGTTATCGCTCATAATAGCTTCACGTGGTTAGGTTTAGGGAAAGGGTTATGTAAGTTGAAGAAAAAAGACTCTTCCTGGTTTACCCCGGCGAGACGCTGCCTATTATCATGGATAATAACGATAATAACGTACCTTTAAACCTACTAGGAGGTAGGTAGGACAGTCTCACGCAAAGGTGGGTGCCAGACCGCCAGGGAGCACTAATCCGCTTATAACCTAAACAATTTGTTAGCTTTACAGCGGATTGACTAACTTTTATAATTCATAAGCGGATTTGCGCTATTTTTATTTAAAATGCAGTACCACTAATAACTATTATCTATCAGTAAAAATGAAAAAAACTTATTTACGGGCTCTTAAATCAACTGGACGACTGCTCACAGACCATATCCTGTCACCGCCGGATGTGGTCCGTGAACAAAAGCGGTCCCCGCCCTAAGGCGGGGCTACAGAGAGCGCTCTCTCTATAGCAGTTAGCAGCCAGTGTGTTACTCTGCAGCCTTATTGCTTGTTTTCGAAGAGTCAGACGAAGAGTTTTTAACATGGAGGGTGAACTTATGGATGTTTCTCAGCGGCCTACGCGACGCGTCAGCGCCTCATTTGCCCTGTTCAAAATGGCGACGGCCACAGAAGCGAAGGACTTTACAAGAAAACACGGTAAAAACAATTATTTCTTTGCTGAGAAAAAATATATTTCTTAGCTGACTTTATAGCACAAGGTTTTTCTGAGCTTAACCGTTTCACGAAATGGTCAAATCTGCTGGATTTTAAAAAGTAGTTCGCCATTTGCACGTTAGCGCGTTAGCATTTAGCTTCCGCTAGCTTTGCTAATACATAAGTGCTTTTGAAATTGCGGACCTAAATAAATTAATAAGCGCTTTAGAAATAGCGGAACTAATTTTTGGATTAGCGCTGCCCAGCACTGGGGGTGTTCTTCAGCAGCAGGGGAGACGGGTATGGGTTTCCAATACGACATTGAGTGTCAGCACAGGAGTCACTTATGGACAACTAGGGGTGCAGGAAAAAAAAAATCGATTTTTAAAAATAATCTAGATTCTTAGTCCTGGCGATTCAGAATCGATTCTAAAAGCCCCAAAATCGTTTTTTTTTTTTTTTACATTAAAACCCAAAAGATAAAGAAAATAAAACCATATCTCATAGTATATGAAAGAATACATAAAATGAAAGGTGGCAGAAAGAAGAAGAAATCTGACCCGAACCAGTGACCTCCAGGACCCGATAAGGATAAAGCGGGTAAAGATGATGGATAGATGGCTTTTGTTGAAAAGATTTACCAAACAAATCTTTTAAACAAAATCCATCCATACACATTTGAAACATGGATGAATGCAATATGATTTTGAAGTCTATTTTATTTTGAGTTAAATGTTTATGCAATACAGTAGGCTGAAATCTTTGTTTACGTTTGTATTTTGAATTATTTGTGATGGACTGGAGACATGTCCAGGGTGTCCCCTGCCTCTCGCACAGTGACTGCTGGATATAGTGACCTCCGGGACCCGATTAAAGCTGCTGCATTCTATTCATATACCCATCTGCTCATAATTCAGGCTGCTGTATTTACTGTATACTGTATTATTTGACATTATTAATGTTTGCTACAAGCATACATTATTGTTTTAAATAAAGGTTTTATTTGTTTACATTATTGTTTAATCTTTTCATGATTTCAATTGAAAATAGTTTCAGAATCGAAAATCATTCCAGAGAAAATCGATCCTGGAATGAAAATCGTTTTAGAATCGAAAATCGATTTTTAATTGAATCGGTGCATCAAAAATCGGAATCGATTCTCCAGACACTGAGAGATTCGCACCCCTATGGACAACTACCCGGTATGTGAATCAGTGAAGAGTTTGCACTGTCCTTCTAAGCAAATGTAATGAACAAGCACTGCATACAGACAGACTGTTATGGAAGTGTTTAATGTATCAATGACATGTACCCAATGATGTCCCGTTATGCATCATTGGGCACTTTTAAATGGGTATACGAAAATTCCAAAGCTTTTCTAGTGGGTATACGCCGTATAC
>JBBPBX010097299.1:0-12882 GCA_038048925.1 Garcialebias charrua
TATCTCAAATATTGAAAAACAACGCTGTGATGAGCCAATCTCTTTACAGGAAACTTTAGATGCCATCTCACATCTCAAAATTAACAAATCACCAGGGATTGACGGACTAAGTGCTGAATTTTATAAACATTTTTCATCTGACCTTGCCCCTTTCCTTTTAAATGTTTTCATTGAAAGTATAGAAAAAGGCACTCTTCCAACAACCCTCACTCAGGGTTTAACCACTCTTATACCAAAACCTAAAAAAGATCCGTTACTTCTTGATAACTGGCGTCCCATTTGTCTTCTTAATAATGATTACAAAATATTTGCTTCAGTTGTTGCTAAAAGATTAAAATCTGTTCTACACTCAATTATTGATGAAACCCAATCTGGTTTTATGAAAAATAGACATATCACAAATAATATAAGACTCGTTTTGGACATTTTAGATTATCCTGAATTTGTTCACGATAATGGTTTTATCTTATTCTTGGACTTCTCTAAAGCGTTTGATACGGTAGAACATGGTTTTATTTTTCAAAGTCTAAGTAAATTTGGATTTGGAACATTCTTTAGTGCTATCATTAAAACCTTGTACAAAAACAACAACAGCTCCATCAAACTAAAAAACGGCTCCTCTCCTAGATTCAACATCTGCAGAGGGATCAGACAGGGGTGTCCTGTCTCCCCCTACCTGTTTCTTTTGGTAGCTCAGCTTCTGGCCGATCACATTAAATCCAGTCCTCTGAAAGGGATCTCTATTGTTGATAAAACTGTTACTTTAACACAGCTGGCAGATGATACTACCTTATTTTTAAAGGACGAGAATCAAATCCCATTAGCCATCAAAGAAATAAATACTTTTTCCAAAGCATCCGGTCTTTATCTTAACCTCACGAAATGTGAAATAATGGCTGTTAAGGACTGCACCAAAACCTCAATTGCAGACATACCAGTTAAAAATGAGCTAATTTATTTAGGTATAACCATCACTAAAGATCAGAAAAGAAGAAGCTCTCTAAATTATGAGCCTCTAATTCTAAGAACTAGAAAAAGACTTAATCAGTGGTTAATAAGAGATCTTTCACTACGTGGTCGCATTCTGCTTACTAAAGCTGAAGGCCTCTCCAGGCTCATTTATGCTGCACAGGCGTTGGAACTTGACAATAAAAATGAAAAAGAAATTGACAAATTATTATTTAACTTTGTCTGGAAAAACAAAATTCACTACATTAAGAAATCTACTCTAATGAATTCATATGAAAATGGAGGACTTAATTGTTTATCATTCTCTACTTTGAATAATACTTTCAAGATAAATTGGATTCGTCAATTTTTTAATTCACCAACCTCTATTTGGAACATCATACCATTCCATATTTTCTCTAAACTTGGTGGTCTGAACTTCTTTTTGGTCTGTAATTTTGATATACAAAAACTCCCAATCAAACTGTCAAATTTTCACCGTCAGGCCTTCTTGTCTTGGTCACTCATCTACAAACACAACTTCTCTCCTCATCGATACTTCATATGGAATAATAAGGATATTTTATATAAGAAAAAAACTTTATTTCTTGACTCATGGTTTAATCGTAACATTATTTTGATAGATCAACTGTTTGACAGTGCTGGCACGTTGCTGGGTTATGAGGCCTTTCTCTCTAAATTTAATTTTCCCATCTCTCCTGGAGAATATGCAAAAGTTTTTGGTGCTATTTCTACAGAGATCTGCATGTTATACAAACAAAGACCAAGACTCACTTATCATCAGTCTCCCACTCTAACTCCCATACATTCTCCTGTTGGCAAAATATGTCTTCTCCCTCTTCTTCGGAACAATAATAAATCAATCAGATCCTTGTTTCAGAGAGATGTGACTTCCACTCCTGCTGTCGTACCATATTGGAATCGCTTTCGGAATAATATTTCTTGGAAATCTACCTGGTTGCTTCCTCTTCTCACTAACAAGGTAAAAGAAGTGTCCTTCAAACTCTTACACAGGATCTACCCAGCCAAAGACTATTTAAAGAAATTCAACTCTAACATTGTGGTGAACTGTTCCTTTTGTGATCTCTGCCCTGAGTCTGTTACTCATTTGTTCTGGATGTGTCCTCATTCTAAAATGTTTTGGCAAAGTTTCTGTAACTATGTTGACTCAAAGATACAAGCAGACTTTCAGTTATATTGGGAACATGTCCTGTTTGGGTTTAAACATTGTGGCAAAATGAATCCGAAGATCTTTTTAATTAATTTGTTAATCATTAAGGCTAAATTTCATATACACAAATGTAAATTTTCAAAGAAAAAACCTGATTTCTCTGTTTTTTTAATTGAATTTAAACAATATTTACTTACAATTAGACCCTCAACCAATCAAAAAGCAAAAACAACAATATGGGCTTGCTCTCAACTTGGGATTATGGCTGAACTTTTACATTAAAATATTTTTTGTTTATATTGTTATTCATTTATTTTTTATTCTATACATAAGACTTGGCACATGTGTTACATATTGTACAATTGTTCTATTTTTGCAAAAATAATATGACTGTAACTTCCACTTATTTTGTTCGATTTATGTTCCCCCTGGCTATTGTCTTTTTTCATTGTATTCAATTTTATTGTTATCTTTTGTGATGTTGATAATAAAGTAAAAAAAAAATAAAAAATTCTTCATTGTAGCAGATGTTCCTTTATTGCCTTCTGGTGGTCACTTCTGTAATTACATCAAAGTCTTTGAAAATACTGAAATTACTTTTCAAATGTTTTACAATGAATGTCAGCTTCACGTTAATATTTTATTGTAAACATGTGTTTTATTGATGTTTTTAAAGTCAAATATTGCTAATAAAATAACATTTAAACTAAATTTAAAATACATTTTATAAATCCTTATGCATGCTCAATAATCCACGTAGATTAGTCTAAAAAGGTTGAGTCAGGTCCTCTGACTTCATCACTTCATGTTTATCCAGTGAAAACTTTGAGGGAGTTTCTTTAAAAGCTCCTCATTACAAACTATGAAGTCAAACATGAAAATGTTCTTCTCCAGTCTGAAAGAGCTGACTCCGGTAGTTTTCCACATACAGTATATTCATGTGTAATTCTGAAATGTGGCTACAAACTCTGTGTAAACAGAGCCCTCAGGTGAATGTGACAAACATCATGTGGAAACTGGAGTCACATGATGGACCTCCATTTGTCGGCTGGAGTCGGTGGAGGTCAACCAGCCAGCATGCACAGTTGGGCACCACTTGGGGTTATTGTTGGGTAATGAGTGGGCATGGGATTTATCTGGGCTAACTGCATGAGACCCATCTGGTTATTCCATAAAGCAACCCATTTTGTTGGCCTTGTTGGGTTAAATATATGGGTCCTATACAGCATTAATGTGGGCTAACTGGCAATGGGACAGAAATGGGCAATTTTATATGGGACCCATGTGGTTTTAGTATAAAGGGGCCCCGCATGGGAAGCCCATGTGGGCAGACTGTATTTACGCCAAGTGGTATAAGAGTGGGATGACCTTACATGGCTTCAACCTGGGCATGTATATATAGGCCCCAATTTATTGTTATGTGGGCTAACTGGGAATGGGACAGAAATGGGCAATATTATATGGGACCCATGTGGTTTTGTTATAATGGGCCCAGCATGGGAAGCACATGTGGGCTAACTGTATTTACCCCAAGTGGGATAAGTGTCAGATGACCTTACATGGGGTCAGCCATGGCATGGATATATAGGCCCCAGTTCATTTTTATGTGGGCTAACTGGGTATGGGACAGAAATGGGCAATATTATATGGGACCCATGTGGTTTTGGTATAATGGGCCCAGCATGGGAAGCACATGTGGGCTAACTGTATTTACCCCAATTGGGATAAATACAGTTATTGTATTGTTATCCAAGTGGCTGGGGAGAGGGAAGTCTGTGCCTCCTTATTTAGGCTGCTAACCCCGCGACCCAACCCCGGATAAGCGGAAGACAATGGATGGATGGATGGATGGATGGATGGATGGATGGATGGATGGATGGATGGATGGGATAAGTGTGGGCTGACCTTACATGGGTTGAACCTGGGCATAGATATATAGGCCCCATTTCAATTGTATGTGGGCTAACTGGGAATGGGACAGAAATTGGCATCATTATATGGGACCCATGTGGTTTTAGTATAATGGGCAAAGTATGGGAAGCCCATGTGGGCTAACTATATTTACCCCAAGTGGGATAAATGTAGGATGACCTTACATGGGTTCAGCTTGGCCATGGATATATAGGCCCCAGTTCATTTTTATGTGGGCTAAATGGGAATGGGACAGAAATGGGCAGTATTATATTGGACCCATGTGGTTTTAGTACAAGTAAGCCCACATGTGTGTGTGTGTGAGTGTGTGTGGAGGGGGTGGGGCTTGCAGGCTGGTTGAATAAATAAATAAATAGGTTGTGAGAACAGGTGGAAGAGAACTTGAGGTTTCAGGTATGTACTTTAAAGAAGAGGAATGAAAGTCAGCCGTAGTAAGACAGAGTCCATGTTTGAATGAGAGGGAGGAGGTGGAACAGTGAGGCTACAAGAAGCAGAGGTTACAAAGGTGCAGAACTTCAAGTACTTGTGGTCCACAGTCCATGAAAATGGGGAGTGTGGTAAAGTGTTGGAAAAAAGTCCAGGCAGGATGGAGTAGATGGGGAAAAGTTTCAGGAGTGATTAGTGACAAAAGGGTGTCAGCAAAGGTCAAAATAAAATTTTACAAAACATTAGTGAGACTAGCTATGTTGTATGGCCAGGAGACAGTGGCATTGACAAAAAGACAGGAGAAAAAACTTGAAGTGGCAGTAATAAAGATGTTGAGGTTCTCCTTTGAAGTGACAATGATGGATAAGATTAGGAATGAGATTGTAAAGGGTTTAGAGGGGGGTCAGTTTAATACTGACCTCCTTTTTACCTTAATTTACTTATTCAGATTGAATAGTAATTTCACGGATTCTCTTCTTTTTCAGTTTATTCAATATTTCTGTGATCTTTGTGATGGATAAAGAACCATAGCCATTAAGTGACAGTAAACGTTGACTTTAGTTGGTATGCCAGAAGACACTACCATTTATTTAAAATAAATCACTAAATCAACATCATTACACTTGATTGGCAGGGTTTCACCTTCTTGCGATTTAACACACATCACACACTTGATTTAACACAACAGACATAAATACTAGATGTTACACATATTTAGTCTGAGGGCTCTTCAGCTTAAAATAGTTTCCAGCTTAAGATTGAGAGGGAAAGGGAAAAGGAGGAATAAGAGGTTGGAGAGATTAAGTTATTTATCTCGAGTGTAACCAGAGATGACACTTTCCATCCGACTTCGGCTAAATCCCAGGTACGTTTGTAAACAGCTCTTTACCTTTTGACGATGCGTCTGATAAAGATATCACCAGCCTCCCAGGTGCACAGAGTCCTTCCGGCCCTCGTACGTCTGAACTGGTCGTTTACTTCCAACGTCTCCTCGGATCCGCGTCAGCCGTCAGAAACATGTGGCAGCTTCTGGCCGACTTCAAGACGAGATGTTTCTCAAAGAAAGTTCATTAGGAACTTTGGAGCTTTTGCTCGGGGAACTGGATGGAGGCGTCCATCAGTTCTAGCTGACAAGTTAGTCTTTGGCTCTTGACCAAGCTTGACCAGCTGCAAGGCAGAGAGCTTTCAGGTCTCTGTCCATTCAAACTCTCTGTCCATTCAAAGACTGAAGCGTTTCCGCACAGTTAGAACTTAAAAAGAGACTTAGAGAGGAGAGAAACTTGTCTCTTTTTCATTGGTCCACTTGTTATCACTATTCAAGGTGAAATTCAGCACAGAGAAGGAAATTGTTTAGGAAAAGTATCTGAGTGAGAGACTTTCAGACGCTAGATGAGAGTTTTAGCTGAAACTCGACAAAAACAATTTCAGTGTAAGTCAGTTTGACATTTTAGCTGAACTTTGACACCTTTTCACTTGCAGAAATGACACATTGATGTTTCACATTTAAAGAATAACAGCATATAACATATATCATGAAAATGACAAAAGTTATTCTTTTGATTACATTAGAATAAAATCAAAGGTAGAAATAGTCTCTTTTGGTGACTATATTCTGATTACAACTAATGGAATGATTTTGTGATAAATGTCTTGCTTTACTGAGAGGTCAGTAAAGATCATCTCTGGACAGTTCAAAAACCTTAATTTGACTCTGGGTAGGTCCACTACATCTCCCCCCTTTTGGAAGCCATCGCCAGTCCTTGGGGATGGGGTCCAACACGAAAGGAAACCTTGAACTGTCTTTGATCTTGAAGTAATCCAGCAAGTGGAAAAGAAAAATCAAAAATTATAATCCCATAAAGTTTTGGAAATTCCATACTGTTCGGAGGTAATCCCATTGCGAAAAGCTTTTAATCCTTTGGAAAACAAAGTCTGTTAACTCTTGGAAAACAAAGTCTGTGATCCCTTGGAAAGCAAAGTCTTATAATCCACAGCGGTAATTCCACAGCAGTAATTCCACAACGATTAGTTTTGTTGATTGATCAGCAACAATTGTTTTCATAATCAGCATGTAGAGGGGATCCCTCGATTGACGCAGAGGAGGCGACCCTTGGATGAAGGTTGAAGACCAAGCGTTGGAGCTGCAGGTCCCCACATCGAAGGTTGTTGGCTGGTTGGTTTCCAGTCAGTGCCACTCTGGTTCTATGTGTCATGCAATTATGTGGTTTTTTAGGTGGGCTTATGATTGGGATTTTACATTAAGCCTTACCTATATGCACCTGGTATGTAAGCTATCATGGTTTAGATCAGCTACAATTACCAATTAAGGGGTGGATCAATTCTGTAAAATTATATATAGGGATCTGTACCTATAAAATTTTGGAGGGCTTCTGTAACGAAGGCCTCTAATTCCAAACTATTCCTCCATTCATTACTTAGTTTAGGTTAAACTAAAATAAAAATGAAATATAGTTTGATCTAAATGTCTGTTGTCTTTTAGACGAACGACGTAGGATTTGGTATTCCTAATAAATTTTGAAGTCTATGGCGAGACTCATCAAAATGAATAGATAATCTAGAATAGAAACGATCGAATCGGTTCAATTTAGAAATTGTGAGACCAGTGTAGTTTATGGTACCTTGGGTAGCTTTAAACTACATTGACTCTTCAACGATTGCGATTTAACAAAATGAACTGCATGTTGGCATAGTTAAATCCATATCATTCATTAACCAATGTTAATATAAAACCTTTTTGGCTGGGAGTGTTCAGAACCAAACAGTATCTCAACTAATGACAACAGTAATGACTAAACAACAAGGAAACAACGTTTCACTGCTTCGACCCACTCTTGTCGTCAGATTCCAAAGTGCAACACACAAGCAAAACAGGTCTCAACTTTATGACCGAGGTCAAATCAAATCTCGTGGATTTAAACGGTTGTTAAGGTTAGTTTTTTGTTGTGGGTTTTAGACTTAGCGTTTCTAAGTTCAAGTTGGACAATGCGACTTATAGGGTGGGAAATATGGTAGTTTAAACCTGATTAGTTTATTTACTAACTTGTGTTTGGACGACCTTATTATCCCATGAAGTCGGTGAGTTTGTGAGATCTTTGTCTTTTGTGGAGTCATTGAACGCCTTGTAAGGTTTGATCTGATTTCGATGTACCCATTTAGCAATTGGCTCTTTGCGGCCTTTGCTGATTTTGATTTCGTAGACGACTGAGGACACTTTGTCTGTTATCAGATGAGGTCCAGTCCACCTGGGCATTAGTTTGCGGGCGAGAGTTCCGGTCCCGGACTCTCCTTTCCCGGTTGTTGGGGCGAACGTATAGTACCAGACTCTGTCTCCCACTTGGAGTTCATTGTGAGAGGCCTTCTGGTCATAGTACGCCTTGCGTCCTTCAGCGGACCTTTCCAGGTTTTTCTGGGCGAAAGCAAAAGTGTTTCTGAGGTGTACATTCAAATCTTTCATGTATTGTTGTGTAGTGTAGGCTGTCGCCATGACGGCGTCACCTGGTTGGTACAACAGGTGTAGAGGGAGAGTCATTTGTCGACCGGTCATCATCTCGAAGGGAGAGATGCCAGTTGATGTGTGTGGAGTGGCTCTTATGGCCATGAGGACCAGAGGGAGTTTCACATCCCAGTCCTTGTGATTTGCAGCCACGTATTTCTTCAAAATACTCACCACAGTTCTGTTTGCTCTCTCTACTTGGCCTGAAGCCTGTGGGTGGTAGCCGACATGAAAGTTGGCCTTGACGCCTAGCGTCTTCCACAGTTCTTTCATCACTTCACCTGTGAAGTGTGTACCTTGGTCTGAGTTCACCCGAAGGGGAAGTCCAAACCTTGAGAATATATGATTCATTAACAACATAGCAGTTGTTTGTGCTGTGTCGTTAGGAGCTGGTAGGCATTCTACCCATTTGGTAAATGCACAGGTTACCGTGAGAAAATATTTATTTCCTCTAGAGCTCTTAGTGAGTGGTCCAACCCAGTCGATCTGGAGGTCAGACCATGGGAATGCAATGCCTCTACTTTGCAGTGGTGCTCTGTGAAGTGGTCTGGTTGGCTGAAACTGGCCACACACCACGCACCCTTCAATGTAGTCCTTGACATCCTTTTTCATTCCAGGCCAATAGGCAATTTGTTTTAATGCCGTCAGCGTGGCTTTATCTCCTTTGTGTCCTGCGGACGGGAGATCATGGGCATGAACTAACATCACCCCCCTTTGGTCATGGGGAACCACGAACACAGGTGAGGACGTTGGTCCATGAGCGAAAGTTAGGATGCCCTTGATTAGTTTTAGCTGTTTGCGCAGCTGGTAAAGGACTTTAAGGTCTGGATCGGAATCCAGTTCGTCTTTAGACGGAGTGTTTTTGTCTGGATCAGTCAGGTACAGTATCATGGAGTTGATAGCAGGATCCGACTTTTGCTGTTGGATGATGTCTGGGTCAGTCAGTGCAGGCCGTACAGAGACTGCGTTGTCAGCAGGTCTGGCCGCGGCCTGTGCACGTGTGACTGCCATAACCTCAACAGCAGGTTGTGTTGACAGAGTCTTGATCAACCAGGAGGAGTCGAAGGACCATAGAGGACCTTCGTCGGCTCCTTCTTTGGCTAAGGAATCCGCAATGTCATTGTAGTGCTTGTCATCGCCTGGGACTCTAGAATGTCCTGGAACTTTCTTCCAGTAGATCTGTAAGTCGTGTGATGTCACCAAGTGATCACATGCCACGAAAAGCTCTTTGTTGTAGTCTGGGTAGACTAAACATGGGGCTGACTTGATCCTATCTATAAGAGCGTCCATTGCCTGCTGCTGTTTGTCAGTCCAGACAAATGGGACGTCTTTCTTTAGGAGTTCAGTCAGTGGCTTTGCAAGGTCTGCATAGTTCTCTATGAACTGGTTCGAGTAGTTACACACGCCAAGAAAACTTTGTAGTTCTTTGAGATTGGTGGGGACCTTGAGATTGTCAAGGCCTTGGGCACGAGTTAAGATGCCATGGTTTGGTTTAAGCCGTTCACGCAGTGTATCGGGAAGCTTGTACAGGAACCTCATAGGCTTCGGCCAACGTTTCTCCGTACGTTTACCTCTTTCTGCGTAATTCAGGTGTGTCACAACTGTCGGCGCAGTCGCTGGTGTGTCTGACTGGTCAGACCGCGGTGCGTCACTGTCGTTGTGATGTGTGTCTTCCCACTTCATGACTGAAGAGGTGCTCTTTGAGTCTGTAAGAACTATGTCATCTCTGAGTAGTCCTATACTCAAAAGCTCTTGAACCAAGGTTTCATCGAAAGCTTGGCTGATGGCTGAATTACCTGTCCCAGAGGACAGTACAGCGTCTGTGGTGTGGGATCCTCGGACCTCCACACAGTCTACTACCTGTGGTAGAGAGTGAGAGTACACCCCCCTTTTGTTGGAGGAGGGGTCCTCAAAATCTGTGACACTGAAATCCAAGTGACTGTCAGCATGTCGCGGACTGCCACTTCCAGGACTCACATGTCCTTGAACCAAGGTTTCATCGAAAGCTTGGCTGATAGCTGAATTACCTGTCCCATAGGACAGTACAGCCTCTTCGGTGTAGGATCCTTGGATCTCAACACCTTTCACTACCTGTGGTAGGTAGTGTTCAGTGAGTGCTGACTGTGTCAGCTCGCAGAGGAGGTTCTCTTGTCGGGCCAGAGTCTGGTCCAACTGTTGAGTCTCTACTGTCTCACCTGTAGTTGAAGGTTCACTTACCGGGCTTGTGACCACGGTTGGGGAGTCCCTCGTGGCCACTGCGGTACCTGCGGTTAGGCAGTCTGTACCACAACGAGGAGGCACTTTTATTGGCAGGGGTTTTCTCACTGTTGCCCACATTTTCTGTTGACCATAATCTATAATCGCTTCAAAACGGTTTATAAAGTCTTGGCCAACCAGAAATGGGAATGAGTCAAGTGTGGACACATACACTGGGTGGTGTAGTGTCGTTTTGCCAATCTGCATGTGAACCATAGCTATGGCTGTTAGGGTTGTTCTCGTCTCTGCGAGACCCTGTAGCTCAATAGCACATTCCTCAAAGGGTATTTGCCCGTCAACACCGTTAGCGGCGGTCCTCAGCTCCTCGAACAGCTTGGCCGACATAATAGTTATATCAGAACTGCCATCCAGGAGGGCTTCACGCTCAAGGACACCTTCCAGTGTGATGGGCAGGTAGGCTTTCTTAGCCACCCCCCTTTGCATAAAGTTACACAGAAACCACTTGGGTCTTGGTACACGTTTCCGTTCACGTGTACCTCTGTCTGTGTAATCTTGTTTACTGTCAGCATCTTGTTGGCTGACAGTATCATGACCTTCAGGATGTCGTTGTTTGTCAGCAATTGGTTTGCTGTCAACATCCATGGCCATGTTGGTAGTAGCGTGCGCTGAGGTCTTGTGAAAGACAGTGCTACACATCGCTCCAGGTCGGTCAATGTTGATAGTGTCATTATCAATGATAATGCCACTCATTGTATCAGGTTGGTCAAGCACAGCAACATTCAAATCTACTGACAAACTACTTACTTCCTCTGTCTCTTCCGAGCATAGAGGTGTTGGGCCATTGTTTCGGGACATTTGTGACTCCTTGCCTATTTCGAACTGTTCTGTTCGAGGCGCGGGAGGTGCAGTTCCAAGGCTCGGGGGTTTCTGTTGGGACCACTCATTTTTACACGAGTCCAGGTCCTCACACTTCAATTTCTTTTGAAGTTCACCCACCGATGGGCCTTGTTTTTCACCCATCTGGTTCGATCTGAACCATTTTGGCTTCTTTCTCCAGCGGATACCCCCACTTTGTGGTTTGTCAGGTTGAAAGGTCTGTTTCTTTTCGCCTTTGTTAGGAGAGGGAGTTGATGAACTTGTCCCTTCTAGCTCCAGCGAGTGGGATTTGACCGCTTCATTCGGGGACACCTGTAAGGGTGTTTTGGCTTGCATGTTAGCTGCAAAGACATCCGCAGCACACTGTACTATTTCATGCAAAGATGTTGCTTCTAAATCACCCCAGGCCAAGTTCCATGGCAACTTGAATCTAACATCAGGGATTAGATTATCCCTGAAAACAGATTTGAAAAGCGTCTGCTCTTCCAGGTCAGGTTCCATCATGTCACCTATATACGCCTTCAAAATTCTGGCAAAGAAAAAATATGGATGTTCATCGTTTCTCTGCAAGACATTTCGGGCAGCTGAGTAGTCACCACACAATGAGAAAGATTTTTCCTCTGTGCAAGGTGCAGGGGGAGCAAGTTCATGGCTCCGGGGTTCCTCTTGGTACCCTCTGATGTATGGGTCTTCTAGAGGCACATACTGTATGAGCCTTGGACGCGTACCGTCTTGAACTTCCATCTTTAACTTGATTTTTTGTGAAAATCAATAAGACAGTTCGAATTTTAATGTGTGCAAATAAATCTTCACTTTTAATGCAGCACTGAGTCAATCAAACTAATCAGCTGTCTGGTTTAAGTGTTTCACTGTGTAATAAGTATTTCTATTCATAGGTACCTTCTTCAGGTTTTACCCTCAAATGAATTGTAAAAGTTAAATGCCTTTTTGCAGTGTTAACTTTAAAATATAACTTATTTTTCAACAACAGTTACTAACTAACCCAAGCATGACGTCCGTTTTACTTACTCAAACACTATTTAAAAGATTCGAAATAAATACATTGTTCACACTAAAATGTACCCAGAATGCTGCTCCATTATGCCTTAAAAAAGATGTATTGCAGTTTGGCTAAACTGTTTTGCTGTATTTTGACAGTTATCAGGAGTGAAAAATGGATTACCTGTTTATTTTAAATATTTTTTATTTAAAATAAACTGGAGGTGTTTGTGTGCTTAGCATAACATGACAGATGGCATTCCAAATAAAAATCAGTGACTTTTTATCAATTTGTTGTCTGTTGACATCCTCAAAGTTGTTCTGCTAAGTGAAAATCACAAATCACATGACGTCTGCCCATCCAGGCCTAACAAACTCTGTTTTTCAGCAAGCCACACACTTATCTTCAGAGACTGGCCAGTGGCCACCCTGTGTGTGTCGTCATCTCCACTCATAGGACAGCCTACTCTTACACACGTGACCAGCCTCTCAGCCAACAATGCTGTCATCCTTGATGTAAACAATCAAGTGTCAGGTTTGTTGTCTAGTGCAAGCGTGTAACTAAAACTCCTTCCTACCGGAAACAAAAACCCAGAAATAAAGGTTCTGCATTGGTTTAATATGCATTTATACTGCATACTGTAGGTGTACACAACTTTCAGTAGCATAGCAAATATAATACTGACAGAAATATATTTCAAACTCAACACCATATTATACATGATCATCTTCCAATAACACTCAATGGTCTAATAGGGGGCTTATTGGTTGAATTGTT
>JBBPBX010097300.1:0-12882 GCA_038048925.1 Garcialebias charrua
TATTAAGCCCAGAATGTCCTATTCTAAGTCTTGACATAACTACTTCCTCCTTTCGCCTTCCACTCAAACATTTATTTTCCCCAACATTCTTTTGAATTGTATACAGATGTCTTCCGTTTTCATTGTCATCCCATTGCTCCTGCCAGGTCTTAAGAATTTATTTTTGTATAATTGATTTTCCCTCATTTTTACTCAGTGGAATATTTAAATGAACAATTTCTGATTTCAAAGCCTGTTTTGCAAGAATATCTACTTCCTCATTACCTTCTACACCTGCATGAGCAGGAATCCAGACAAATCGGACATAGTAAATTTTATTATGTAGCTGAACTAATAATTTGTGTATTTTAAACAGCAAATCCAATCTGGAAGCTTTTCCAGACTTTATACTTAATAATGCCGCTTGGCTGTCTGACGCTATTATACATTGACAATCACCCCCCATATCATAATCCAGCAACCATTCCAGTGCTAGTATAATGGCTGATAATTCAACTGTAAAAACAGCTAA
Source organism: Garcialebias charrua (assembly GCA_038048925.1). Lineage (NCBI taxonomy): Eukaryota > Metazoa > Chordata > Actinopteri > Cyprinodontiformes > Rivulidae > Garcialebias > Garcialebias charrua. The sequence continues at coordinate 512 of JBBPBX010097300.1, forward strand.
AATGAGGATGCTCCAGTCCTGATGTAAAGCTGTGTATCGTCGGCATAACAGTGAAAAGAAATGTTGAACTGATTAATAATTTGACCTAAAGGCAGCATGTAAAGGGAAAACAGCAGGGGCCCCAGAACGGACCCCTGAGGGACACCACAGGAGACACAGACTATCTGGGACGTGACGTTGCCAAGACTAACACATTCCAGCCTATTGGAGAGGAAAGATTTGAACCAGTCTAGGACAGTGTCACAGAGACCGACCTCCACATGAAGATGGTGGAGGAGGATACTATGGTCCATAGTGTCGAAGGCTGCAGTGAGGTCAAGGAGGACAAGGATGGAAGGAGAACCAGCGTCGGCAGCCATGAGGACATCATTGGTAACTCTCAGCAATGCAGTCTCAGTACTGTGAGCTGCTCTGACTCCAGACTGAAACTTCTCATACAGGGAGTGTTGCTGTAGGTGGTCCTGCAGCTGAGTAGCAACTGCTTTCTCCAGCACTTTAGACAGAAAAGGGAGGTGTGAAATTGGGCGGTAATTAGAAAAAATGTCGGGATCCAAATTAGATTTTTTTTCAGAAGAGGCCTAATGATGGCAGTTTTTAGAGGCAGTGGAACATGACCAGATTGTAGAGACTTATTTATTATTTGAGTGATTAGTGGGCTTATTGGGCCGTGGCGTAGTGGTAAGGGGAGTTGTCTCCCGATCGGAAAGTTGGCGGTTCGACTCCCGGGACCCGCACCATGTGTCGTTGTGTCCTTGGGCAAGACACTTAACCCTGAGTTGCTCCCGGTAGGACTGGAAAGCACCTTGCATGGTAGTCTGCCGCCACCGGTTTATGAATGTGTGTAGCATTCAATATATGTGTAGCACTTTGAGATTTTCAGTAATGAAAAGTGCGTTATAAATTGAATTAATTATTATTATTATTATTATTGCACAGTGATTGGATTTTATGAGAGACGAGGGGAAGGGATCCAGGGCGTAGGATGAAGGCTTCATTTTCTTGATGATGGACTCCACCTCACTCTGAACAACTTCATCAAAGCTGTTTAGGGTCCCAGAATGCAGACGGGTAGATGGCACACTAACCCCAAAATTACACTACATACGGTCCGCTCCGCAGGTCGCAGCTGAGCGTCTCAAACTCCAATTTCCACTACCTCCGCTCAGCTCAGGTCCGCCTGCATGCGCCGCTCCTAGACGCATGCGCGGGATTTGCGGGATCGCGCGATAAATCAAGTGATAAATAAGTAAGTCAGAACAAAACAATTCATTCGGTGGAAGGAGAACAACAGTAGAGACTGCTGCCTTGATCTTCTCTCGTAAATGAGCGACAGGACATGGTTTGAGCAACAGGAAGTGATGTATTACATTTCAGAATAAAATACTTTATTTATTTATTTATTTCTTGTATTGCGTTTGTAGGCGTAGTCATAAATGATAGTTTGAAAGCATTTTTGTACAAATAAATCCGTATAGAGCTAGGATTAAGTCCGCCCGTGGTGATTTTATTTTGTAAATACGGAAGTTGTGCTCGTTCCTTTTCCTGTTGGTGCGACGTAATCTTCAAAAGTTGACTACGGCACAGCTCCGGCGTCCGGCAGAAATAGAAAAATTTCTAATTTTGACGGACTGCCGTCCGCTCTCCGCAGCTCGCCGCCGCCGTGCGGAGCCAGTGTAAATTCTGTCTTTGATTATAATGGGTGCGTATTTGCTGCGGAGGTCGGACCGGAGCGGGGCGGAGCCGCAACGCGTGTGGTGTAATTTTGGCGTAAGAACAGGGAGGTTGTGGAGCTGAGATCTGATAGTGTCAACTTTGTTTTTAAATGATGAAAGGAACAGGTCGCATTTTTGAGCAAAGTCCTCAGGAGTTTGTTTAATGGGATTAAGCAGATGAGTTATTGTGGAGAAGAGCCGTTTAGAGTTTCCAGGGCAGGTGTTGATGATGTTGGAATAATATTTGGAGCGTGCTTCTTTAAGAGAATAGGCGTACGCTTTCTGATGTTCTTTATATGCCTGCTTATGTACACAGAGACCAGAAGATTTTACACATCTCTCAATAGCACGACCAGTTGCCTTCATCTTACGTAGCTCACCAGTGTACCAGGGGGCTGAAAGGGAGAAAGACACCAGTCTTGTCTTCAAGGGAGCATGCAGGTCCAGGAGCTCCTGGAAAGATTGGGTATCCACAGAGGCATTTGCAGATGAATAATTGACAGTGGCCAGGGTGTGAAGATCAGCAGACAGAACATCAGGGGAAATGTTTTTAAAGTCACGGAACTGGATAGGTCGTTTTGGGTTTGAAGCAGGCAAAGTTGAAGGCACTTCCAAGAAGATGACCCTGTGGTCTGAGACACCCAGGTCATATACAGACAAGTTATTGAGTACAGTGTTGGTAATCACCAAATCCAGAGTATGCCCCCTGTTGTACGTAGGGGCGTCAACGTGTTGAGTGAGGCTAAGAGAGTCCAAAAGAGACTTAAAATCTGTTGCCAGAGGTGAAGAGGAATTGTCCATGTGGATATTTAAGTTGCCAAGAAAAATGGTCTTCACAGGGGAGGTGCAAAAAAAAGTGAGGAGATCATGCATCTCTGAGTTAAATGAAACATGCGGTTTGGAAGGCCTATAAATTAATATAACATTCATCAGAAGTGGGGTTTTGAAGCTGAAGGCCAGACATTCAAAAGAAGAAAATTCCTGAGAAACTAGATGAGACAGTTTTAAATTACTGCAATAAATTACCGCCAGACCACCACCACGGCCAGTGCTGCGGGCTCTCTGTAGATAACTGTATCCAAAGGGACACGCTTCATTCAGAGAACTGAACACATCCGGTTGATGCCAAGTTTCTGTAAGACTCATGAGGTCCAAGTTCTTCTCCAGAATGTGATCATGAATTAAACATGATTTGTTGGATAGTGACTGCACATTGAAAAGTTCTAATATAATACCAGTTGGAATAGGAGCTTTTTGAACCGGTTTAAGCAGACTGAAGTCCACTCCACGTTTTCCTTGCCACTTTGTGCGCTGTGGACTACAAGGGACTACAGACGCAGCGTTCTGATGACGACATTGAGGTGCGACACGTGCGACACGTCTCTCAGTCCAGACAGTAGTAATCGAGTCAGAGCTCGCTTGCCTAAAATAAACAGTTTTCTTTCGAGAGCTTCTATGGATGTAACGAGGTCTACGCAGAAGTCCCAGTTGTTTGATGGTGGAAACAAAAGGAGGAATGGAGCAGTTGTTAAGTTCAAACAACTTCGACGCGGAGTAGGTTAACATCGTCGAGCCGGTGGAAGCTAATACGGAGCTAGCCGCTAACAACAGGCCCACGGCTCCGAAAAAGATATACAAGAAGCAGAGAGAGGTAACATGAATGAGCATTACCTTGAAGGAGTACAGGAGAGAATCCAGAACAGTCTAGAGGACACAGGAAGATGAGAGAGGCAGCAGGTAAGCGAACAATAAATGCAGCTACGTGGTTCTCTAAGCTAAATTCATGCTGGAGCTAGCGGGAGGTTGACAGCCCCCACTACTAAAATTCCGGTTAGACTAGTAAAGTTTTCTATCTAATGAATCCAGCAAACAAGTCAAATCTTGGCTTCGCTATGGTCTCCTATCCTGAGCAAGCACAATGGCATCAGTGGAAAGGAAAAACTCCCTTTTAGAAGGAAGAAACCTCTAGCAGAACCAGGCTCAGGACAAGCGGCCAACTGCTTTGACCGGCAGCGTGTAACGTCTGCAGATCCACAACGCAGTCAGAAAAGACAGTTGCTCTAAAACTTAATCACAAAAAGGTAGAAAGGTAGAAATGCCCAACAAGGGTCGTGAAAAAAACAGCAGAAAGTAACATAAAAAGCTCAAGGAGCAAAAAGTACGAGGAGCAACGGGAGCCACGGTGCCCGCGTCCGCTCACACAGGGTGTGCTGTCACACGGTGTGCTCAATTACTGATACATACCAATGTAATACTGGCCACAGCATAACCCAAGTCCAAACTGTATCTGGGGTTAAAAAGGGGCCTAGGCTAGATTATACGCCAAGGATACTACGGTATAGGCCGAATGATATTCCAGTGTATAAATTGGCCTAGACCTATTAACTTGGTATGAGAGGTATGAACTGGCCTAGGCCAGTTCATCAGGACATATTATTCAATTCAATTTGGTTTATTTATATAGTGCCAATTCACAACGAAGTTGTCTCAGGGCATTTTACAAAAATATTTGCATACATAGAAAAGCTAATTAGTAAAGTTCTCTATCTAAGGAAGCCGGCAGACTCGTTGAACCTTCACTTTGTCGTAGTCTACCATACTGAGCAAGTACAATCGCATTATGGGTATACATGTATATGTGTATATATAGACGGGTATATTCTGGCCTGGAGGGGTATAGTCTGGCCTAGGCTATTTAACACCCCTAGGTAAATGTTGACCTAGGACAGCTTCCCCCATTGTATACATAGTTCCCATGTGACGTCACATCCGTCTAACTTCCGGGTGGACCCTCATTTCGAGAGGCAGAACAGGGGACAGCGCGGTCTAATGGATGTTCATTTTTCACGTTTTTTTGTTGTTGTTAATTTCTAATTAATTGCAATGGTTACTTCGTGTTGGGTCAGTGGGTGTTCCAGTCGGGTAGACGTTTGGGCAACGCGCAGGTTTCACTTACCGTAATCCAAAAAAAAGTAAACGTGAAGGATTTATCTCATCGGAGAAACTCACAACCGCCCCATCTCTGCTTGGATCTGCTCAGAAGACGTCGTGCTTTTGGCCGGTAAACAAAATATTCTACATAAATCATTTTGTGAAACAATGTTAGAGTACAACTGTCTGTGTGTTAGAGCTGTTTTTTTTTTTTTTCATTATTTAGCGACACCGTCTTGCATGCTGTGGCTAGCTTAGCATCTCGCTAACGGACAACGGCCTCCTCACGGTCCACCGGGACCGGCGGGGAGACCGTCCCAGTGGGAGAAGGAGGACGGGAGCCAAGTCGTGCGGGCGACGCGTCGGTCCCATGGGACGTGCCCCCGCGGCCGCGACGGATCCACGCCGTCCGACCTGAGCTCGAGGGACCCTCCGCTCCAGTGCTAACAACATGCTAACTTCCAACACGGTAACACTCAAGTGCTGGTTCTGGTCCGTGTTCAGCCTGGACTGTTTGTGCTGGCTGTGTGTTATTTTAGTTAAACCTTTTTTTAGCTGGTTAGATATGATTGAGACAGTTTACACATCTTTTTTGGATTTAAAGCTGTGAAGCTCTGTGCTGTGAAGCCCTGTGCTGTGAAGCCGCTCTTTGTAGTAATTAAATAATTAATGATATCGGAGTAACTACTTTATGACAAGTTGTCTGATTCGTCTGCAATGATTTCTTTCTCAAACTCATTTAACTCGACCACTGCCATTTTGCTCTTGTTCCTTGGTGAAGCTGTGGTAGCTCGTGTTTTTGTCCGTATAATTTGCTCTGCTTGTTCGCCATCTTGCCTTCTCTGCCTTCAGATGTGGTGCGGAAACCGGTTTGCGCAATACTGGGGGCGTGTCTGGGAACTATGTATACTTTGGCCTGGGACAAACTATGTTTTTTTTCTTCTTCTTCTTCTTTTGGCTACTGCCATCTTCAGGGTTCACCACAGCAAACTAACTCGCACAAAGACTTGGCAATTGTTTGTTTTTTTTCCGCCGGATGTACATCCTGACGCAACCACAGACCTCCGAGCTACCACAGCTCTCTGTGTGGAGCAGAGACCTGCCATCTATGGCGACCGGGGGAGCAGAAGGTGGCAGATGATACTGCCCCACTCATGGGCCCAGAGTGGGTCAAATGAGGGTGGAGGCAGGTGTGGGTGTTTCACCTTTCCCACCCACATTTTGATAATTTCAGTCTGGGGAGTTGAACCAGTGACCTTCCGATCACAGGCCCACCTTCTCTAGCCTCTGCTAGAGAAGGTGGTTACAACTAGCAAATAGCTACAACTGCAACTACAGCTACAAATAGCTATAACTCTAGTCGTAGCCATTTTAGTGTTTTCTATGGTCAATAGGCAATGGGGGACCATCTTGAATCTGGTTTAAGTCCTAAAGGTATTCAGGTGTAGATGTACAGTCAACAATTAATTCTTCTTCTTTCAGCTTTTTGCTCTTCAGGAGTCACTATAGCGAGTCATCCTCCTCTATCTCACTCTTTCTTCTACATCCTCTGTCCTCACTTCATCTACTTCCATGTCCTCTGTAACTCCATCCATATACATATCTCATATTTGGCCTTCCTCTTTATCTTTTCTCCTGGCAGCTGCATTTCTAACATCCTTCTACCAATATAGCCAGTCTGGACATGTCTAAACCATCTCAGTCTGGCCTCTCTAATATCTCCCAGTTGTTCAACCTGTGCTGTACCTAGGGTTGAACGATTTTGGAAAATAATCTAATTGCGATTTTTTTTTCTCTATAAATTGTGATTGCGATTTAAAATATGATTTTTTTTAATACCTTCTCAAGTATTTTTCAACAAACAGAAGCAATAAATCAATCTGTTTTATAGTAAACAATGTCAGATTTATTTAAAGCAGAGATTACAATAAAGCAAGCAAATGTATGACTTTTCTTTTCACCATTTCTATTTTTTCTTGTTTCATAAACACAATAGTAAACAAGTTAAGTGAACTTCCCAACTACTGTCTGAACTTCACATGACAGTTCAAAAGTCAAAGTCAAAGTCAACTTTATTGTCAGATCTGCAATATGTACAGTGCAGGACATACACAGGACCGAAATTGCGTTTCTCTCAGTCCCTCGGTGCAACAGTAAACATCTAAACATTGAAACACTGAAACATATAATAATAGACATAAGCATAAAATAGTAAACCTAACACTGTCCTGAGTCCTGAGTTTTTTGCATAGTGGTATAAGAGTATGAAAATTTAATTTAATCAGTTAATAAATAAATGTAAAAAATTAGATATAAAAAAAATTAACTTACCGGTACTGCTTTCCAGCCAGTAACATCATAAAAAAAAAGTGCAAAAAACAAAGAGAATATGCTTTAACCAACCCGTTCTGGGAATTCAAACTCAGTGAACACAAAATAAACTAGTATCTGTTCTTATTAAATCTTTTAGATGTGAAAAAAACAAACAAACAAAAAACTCTTGGAACAATAATGTAAACATTATAGTCAGTCAGTAACATCAGGATGCAGAGCCTTGTGAACAGACTCCAACACCTCAAAATCCTGCCAGGTTGGGATAAGGGAGCATGCATAACAGTCACCTGACAGCAACAGAGAAATGGCTTTGAGCTGCTCTAGCACCCTGGCAATCATTTCTTTGGATCCCCATCTTGTTGAACATTCAGTGATGAGGCTGTGTTCAGGAAGTTTGAGCTCCCTCTGTGCTTCAGTCATTGCTGCCTTCTTCTTCCAAATGTGGGAGAATTGCTCTTGACACTCTGTCATCCTTTAGTGCATGTCCTGTAATAAAAAATAAAAAATAAATACACACATTCACATCCTCCACTCTCACTCACACGCGTGCAAAAATTGAGGACCAGATAAATCTTCTCACTTTGTTAGTTAAAAACAATGTACAGGTTTGAGATTTTCCCAGTTTGTCAATGTTTAAGTGAATGCAAAACGTGATGACTAAATAGCTTCACATTACTGAACCTAATAATTAACATTTTTATTTAAAACTGACAATAAAAAGGATAGTACAATAGTCGTGACATCACGACCAGGTTTGGTAATAATGAGAAATTGCATCACATCTAAATAGCTATGCTAAAGCTAAGCTAACAATCATTAAACACCGCTAGTTTTTTTTAAAAATCAGCTTGCGCGAAACGTGTGTGTTACTGGTTCTGTATTAATTCATATCACTAATGACAAAACAGTTTTTAAAAAAATCAGATAATGAATGAGCTTTTTCACGCAGAACATTAGCTTGCTGAGCTAGCTGCTAACAACAGGACATCGTCAAAAACAGGCCCGGTCACATGACCAGCTCGCTCTCTGTCTCCCGCTGTCTCTGTGTTTCAGCCTCTAAGATCAGATACACGTTTACATGGGCTAACTTACCCGAATTTTTAACTTTTATGACTTCTATCGAGCCTGAAGCAACTGTGTTGGAGCGCGCAGTGTTGACTTTTCCCCCTCCCTGCCTGCTCGGTTGCTCCACTCGGCTCACTCCCAAGTCACGTGACCAGTCAAACCGCAGCCTGTGCGATTAGAGAATCGCGTTTTAACATATCGCGAGATTATCGCAAATGGGATTAATCGTTCAGCCCTAGCTGTACCTCTGATGATCTCACTCCTAATCTTATCCATCCTTGTCACTCCTAAGGAGAACCTCAACATCTTCATTTATTCCAGTTCTTTCTCCTTTTTTTTGTCAGTACCACCGTCTCCAGACCATACAACATAGCTGGTGTCATCACTGTCTTGTACACTTTTCCTTTGACATTTGCTGCCACTGTTTTGTCACAAATCACTCCTCCCTTTCAGTCCTAAAGGTCTTCAGTTGTAGATGTACAGTCAACAATCAATCAAGACGTGTTTTATTAAATTTAATTCATTGGTTCATAAGATATTTCACTGACAAACCAACAAACACACATGGAAAAGACTAAGTCATGAGTAGGCTAACTATTATTTAAACGTGTCCAAGAGTATTTTTCCTCACACACCAGTGATGAACAGTTGTAACATTTGGTGTTGGGCACAACATGGTAAAAAGTTCACACAAGGAAGAGTTTACAATTATTTTATTATTTTTAGCTCATCATCAAATATGCTGATGTACAAACAGGCCCACAGCTCTTCTCCTCACACGCACGATGATAAAATGTGCAATATGTTAGCTGAAGAATGAGTGGAGCAACATTCTGGGCTTCTGGCTGCATAAACCATTTCAAATTGGTGGTGAAACAGTTTACAGCCACATTTTGAAGACAAATAATTATGGCCAATCGGTTTTAAAAATACTTCCTTTATTAGTAAGAGCTTCATAATGCCTGGTCAACTTTCCGTGAATTGTTCTGACCAAATACAACACAAGGTGCTGGTTTGAGTTGAGGATTAATAGCTGCAATTTACAGCAAATGGGCTTTTGGACAAAATGTTTAGCAGGGCTAGATAAAATGAGTCCCTGGCCACTGATCTGGAGACAGATTAGGTTTTTAGTCAGCTATGATTAAGGCATGAAAAGAGAAAGGGAGATCAGACTTTAGACCTGCTTTGTTTAATGCTACCCACCTGTTATAAATGAGCAGTTAAACAAGTCAAGCATTGGCAGTCCCATGCCAATTCAAGGACGTTTGATAGCCACACACACACACACACACACACACACACACACACACACACACACACAGGTTTGTCAATGTGGTTTAGCCGGACTTTTTCGCCAAACCCGCCCGAAGGTGTAATACGGGGTCTACCCCTTCCCGAGGTCCTAGCGACCTGGGACCAAGCTCAGAGCACTCTAAAAATTTTGAAAAAAATTTGGGTCACTTTAGCTTTCCGATAGGAGCTTCACAGCACGTTTTACCACCCAGACTCCAGTGTGGTTTACAAGGACGTCAAAAAATGTGGTTTATGAGGACAAACATGCATTATGGGGTCTTTAAAGGGACATTTAAACTCCGCCTACTTAACATAAAATTAACATAAAACACACAAATGTGACAGGAGGACAAACATGCATTATGGGGTCTTTAAAGAGACATTTAAACTCCGCCTACTTAACATAAAATTAACATAAAACACACAAATGTGACAGGACACTGCATTAGGAGAACAGTTTTTTGAACTGATTTTATTAAACAAATTAGGCACATACTTTATTTATATTCACTAACAAATCTTCAAATGTTTAAAATAAAATAAAACTTAAATGTTTCAAATAAAATAAAATAAAAACTTAAATTCTGTTGACATATTTACATTATTATAAAACATATTAACATTATATACATATTTCTAAAACAAAATTTTACTTTTTCTGCAGGGTTAATCACAACCTAATGTAAAGTACAGGGGATCCCCGACTTACGAGCGACGAAAGAGTTCCTCAGTCTGAGATGACATATTTACATTTTATAAAACATTAACATTACAAACTTGTACATATTTCTAAAACAAAATTTTACTTTTTCTGCAGGGTTAATCACAACCCAATGTAAAGTACAGGTGATCCCTGACTTATGAGCGATGAAAGACTTCTGAGATGACATATTTACATATTATAAAACATTAACATTACAAACTTGTACATATTTCTAAAACAAAATTGTACTTTTTTTACAGGGTTCACCACAACCCACTGTAAAGTACAGGTGATCCCCGACTTACGAGCGACGAAAGAGTTCCTCAGTCTGAGATGACATATTTACATATTATAAAACATTAACATTACAAACTTGTACATATTTCTAAAACAAAATTGTACTTTTTTTACACGGTTCACCACAACCCACTGTAAAGTACAGGTGATCCCCGACTTACGAGCGATGAAAGAGTTCCTCAGTCTGAGATGACATATTTACATATTATAAAACATTAACATTATAAACTTGTACATATTTCTAAAACAAAATTGTACTTTTTTTACACGGTTCACCACAACCCACTGTAAAGTACAGGTTATCCCTAACTTACGAGTGACGAAAGACATCCTCAGTCTGAGATGCTGTATTCAGCTCAGTCTTATAAAGACTTCCTTAGTCTGAGATGTTGTATTCAGCTGAGTCTTATAAATAAAGACTTCCTGATGACAGCCAAAACCAGCTGCTCACATGATCAAGGAGGACCATCAGCCTAAACATTGCCCATTTTCTACATCCATCCATTATCTTTACCCGTTTCTTCCATTTTGGGTCACGGGGGTCGCCGGTGCCCATATCCAGCAATCATAGGGCAAGGGGCGGGGTGCACCTTTCACGGTTCGCAAGTTTATCACAGGGCATCACATTTGTTACATGAAAACATAAAACACTAGAAAGCTTGTTGAACAAGACACATACTAAAATTAAAATACCCTGATGAATGCTCAATAATTCTAGTAGAATAATCAAAAAAGCTAAGTCTGGTCCTCAGGACATTCAAAAAAACAACACAAAGAAAAGCAAAAAAAAAAAAACTGGAAATGTTTAGTCTTTTGTCCAAGTCTGGAGATAATGTATTCAACTCAGTATTATAAATAAAGATTTCCTCAGTGTGAGGTGCTGCATTCAGCTTAGTCTCATAAATAGCACCCTCTCACAGTGGATCAACCAGTTTGCAGGTCCTCCTTTATCATGAGAGCAGCTGGTTTTGGCTGTCATCAGCAAATTGGTTGATCCACTGTGAGAGGGTGCTTTTTATAAGACTGAGCTGAATGCAACATCTCAGATTGAGGAAACCTTTCGGACAAATGACTTCCACAGTCTTGGATGCTGTACTCAGCTCAGTCTTATAAATAAATACTTCCTCAGTCTGAGGTACTGCATTCAGCTCAGTCTTATAAATAGCACCCTCTCACAGTGGATCAACGAGTTTGCTGAACAGCCAAAACCAGCTGCTCTCATGATCAAGGAGGACCTGCAAACTGGTTGATCCACTGTGAGAGGGTGCTATTTATAAGACTGAGCTGAATGCAGCACCTCAGACTGAAGACGTGTTTCGGACGAATGACTTCCTCAGTCTTACATGCTATGTTCAGCTCAGTCTTATAAAAGAAGACTTCCTCGACAAAGTTTTTTTTACAGTTTTTACATCAAAGTACAATTCAAACAAAAACACTTTCATCGATTCATCGCAAACCTGTTGCTTCCTCTCACATTCCTCCTTGGTGATCAGTTCACCTCGATATTCCAAAAGAAAGTCATATTTTGCAAAGGATTTATTTGCTAAGATTCCTCAACCTAGTTATATAAATAGGAAAAATTGTATTTTTTGTTAACACTAATAAAGCTCCACATACCTTTTAAGTTCACTGATAAATTTGATGACAAGGCCCTAAATAAAGACTTCCTCAGTCTGACGTGCTGCATTCAGCTCAGTCTCATAAATAGCAAACTCCACTTGAGATTTCATGATAGAATGCAGACTGCTTTGCCTTATGTTTTAAATGTGTTTTCTCCAATATTCCTTGTGTCAGGAGAAAAGCAACATTTTGAAGTGCTGGGAAAAACAGGGAAACTTGTGTCTGACATATTAGGATCAGATATTGCTGCTTTTTCCAGAATCTGTCCAACTTTGGACTGGCTACATTGAAGGGGGACACAGAGACATCTGGACAAGTCTCAGTCCATCACAGGGACACATTTACAAGTCTCCAGTCCATCACAGGGACACATTTACAAGTCACCAGTCCATCACAGGGACACGTGGACAAGTCTC
>JBBPBX010097302.1:0-12881 GCA_038048925.1 Garcialebias charrua
TGCACACAGATGACAGTAAACCAAAACACAAATGCCCTACTGCTCTTGAATGTATCACAGGCAGCAGCATACACACACAGCTGATAGTACTCTGCAATCAGCACCAAAGAGAAGCTTCAGCCAGCTTCCAACTGCTGAAGTTAAGTCCTTCACAAATTTGGTGACTAATTTTTTTTTATTTTTAAGTTCACACTTTTGACAAACCCCCAAATAAAGGTGAACAGAAAAACTGTTCAACCTAGCAAACACCATTAAGTACGTCAGCTGTACACCGCACAGAACACACAAAAACACAGCTCAAGGCTATTTGTGAAACTGCCTGTCACAAACACTGTGTTTTAACTAATCAACGAGCCCCCATTAAATATTTAAGCACCCAAGCTCAAACAATGTCTGTTCAAAGACAGACCACCACCAACATGCACAGTAGGTGCACAGAACAAACAAGCAGCTTACCACTACACAAACTAGCTCATGCAAATCCAACACAACTCCTAAACTAGTTTGTTCATTCACATCCCAGACAAATCCTAAACTAACCAAAACAGCTCGTTCATTCAGATCCCGGACGAGCCCCCAATTTATATGTTACGACCGGTAAAGGCCAAAACATACAAAGTGGACACTGACACAGAAAAAGAATTAAAACAATTTTTATTAAACTAAAACTAAGAGCCTCCAGGCTGGCAGGGTCCTCCCAGGCTTCTCACCAGGACTGGAGCGTCCTCTCCTGGATCAGCGTCCAAAGGAAAAGAAAATTAATAAAAAGTACAAATAAGTGTTGGACTGGTGGGCGAGGCCAAAAACAATAAAACGCCACCCAGGTTGATCCAATCCTGTACAGGACCGTCGTACCCCCCCAGGCGACGATCTACCTTACCAAAGAAGTCCCTCTAAATAAACAAAACACGAGAACTGGACTACCTGCACCCACACAGTCAAAAGTACAACAAAACATGAGAAAGAGAAAAAGGTAACAGTCCCTCACTGTTATCCCCAACTGTCCCGCTCTTGGACAACTGCACAGACACTGCCCTCAGTGTCTCCAAAATTAACTCAAACAGGCCTCAGTGGCATAGGCCCACACTTCCTTAGTTTAAGCCCAAAGTAGCAGTCAGCACTTAAGGTGCCTTAACCCACACAGAACTCTGCTTTAGGCAGCCAGAGTCACTTTAAGAGCTTAACCAGCTCACCTTCCACTCCCCCTGGAGCAGACTCACAAACAAGCGGAGAGGGTGGAGCTCTCCTCAATGTTTGTACATCCTACAGCTTCCCAGCTGTTAAACATCTAGTGTTTCCTACACCAGTCTCAAACAAGCTTAAAACTTGTTTCACACAACCCTAGTAAATACTAAGGCTGTCACAAGAGCACCCTTTGCTCTACATGTGCTGTTTAGGCAGCACCAGTCATTTAAGACATTTACTGTAAGTCATATAAGAGCCTAAGCTCAATGCATTCTACACGAGTGCTCAACTCACAGTGATCAAAAGTGGGTGGAGAACACTTCTGAACACACACACATGCAGCATAAAACTGCTTTGAGCAAAACTTGGTTTTTACCTGCAACAGGATTCCAAGTATTTCCAACAAGCCCCCTTGCTTGCGTCCACCAACCTCAATTGGCAATCTCAACAACTCCCTTGCTCCAAGCAAAGGCTCCACAGTGTTCAGGTCTCAGCTCAGACTATTTAAAAGGCTGAGAGCAAACAGGTGTTTCACCTGAGCTAATCAAGCCTGATTAGGCTGAGTGAAAAAAAGTGCAACTACAGGCTGCTGGTGCTTTCTTTAGCAGACTGCAGCCAACCTAAACTCAAAAATGATGTTTAAAAACTCTGAACCCCCTCAGGTACATAACAGTCTCACTTTAATTTTTGTCAATAAATTATTACAAATCAGCTTATTTCAAAATGTAAATATCACCAACATCATTAAAATTAAACTACAGACTCCTAAAAAAATGTTTGTTGGCTGCCTTTTTTGTAAAACTGTGTCTCACTTTGATATTTGTTAATAAATTATTACAAATCAGCTTATTTCAAAATGTAAATACCACCAACATCATTAAAATTAAACTACAGACTCCTAAAAAAATGTTTGTTGGCTGCCTTTTTTGTAAGACTGTGTCTCACTTTAATTTTTGTTAATAAATGACAAATCAGTTGCAGCTGAAGGTGATCTGCTCAGAGTTGCAGCTGCTGTGGAAACCAGTGCAGGATAGCTGCAGCAATTTTATTATATTTTACTAGATTTTATCACTTGTTTTATTTTATTTATTTTTTAAGCAAGCCTAATCTGCATCCACATGATTTTATCTTTGATCTTAGTCGATATTATTATTGATTTTATTTGATTTTATCACTTGTTTCATTTTGATCTTTGCTTTGTTACACTTTGTAGCACTTTGAGATTTTTATTAATGAAAAGTGCATTATAAATGGAATTCATTATTATTATTATTATTATCTGGAGGTGGAGCTGACTGTGAGCTGAAATATGCAGCATCTGGAGGTGCAGCTGATTGAAATGCACTTTGACAGTTACAGCTACACCCAAATAAATCTGTAAATAAAGCAGAATACTGGTACAGGCCTCTTTAGCGATCATAGCGGCCGAAACTGGTACTGCACTTGCACTGCCCCCTGGTGGCCGAAACTGGTACTGCACCATTTTATGCAACAGGGAAAAAGGGCCATAACTCAGCCAAAAATTGGTCTAAAAATATGGAAAAAAAGCCATAAATAGGTCGCACTGGTGTATAGGTCGCAGGCCTTGAAAAAACCTTTAAAATGTGCGACCTATACACCGGAAAATACGGTAAATTACAAATGGCCTTGAATGGCCTTGAACACCTCAATGTGTAACTGGCTGCTAGACTTCCTGACCGGGAGACCACAGACAGTGCGGGTCGGGAGTAACACATCTAGCACCATCACATTGAACACAGGGGCCCCACAAGGATGTGTGCTGAGCCCCCTTCTATTCACCCTGCTAACACACGACTGCACACCATCGTACAGCTCCAACCACTTCATCAAGTTTGCGGACGACACAACAGTGGTGGGTCTCATCAGCAACAACGATGAGACGGACTACAGGAACGAGGTGAGCCGCCTGGCCTTGTGGTGCGGACACAACAATCTCACTCTCAACGTGGAGAAGACAAAGGAGATTGTTGTGGACTTCAGGAAGAGGGATGCACAACATGCCCCTCTGACCATCAACAGCACCGCAGTGGAGAGAGTGGACAGCACCAAGTTCCTGGGAGTGCACGTCTCAAAGGACCTGTCCTGGAGCAGGAACACTGCAGCACTGGCCAAGAAGGCTCACCAGCGCCTCTACTTTCTCCGCAAGCTGAAAAGGGCTGGAGCTTCAACCCCCATCATGTGCACCTTCTACAGAGGTGCCATAGAAAGTGTCCTGACCAGCTGCATCACTGTGTGGTTTGGTGCATGTACTGCATCCTGCCGCAAGAGCCTCCAGCGCATCGTGAGAGCAGCTGAGAAGATCGTCGGCACCTCCTTGCCCTCACTGCAGGACTTACACAGCAAACGCCTCACTCGGAAAGCCCACCGCATGGCAGGTGATCCCACACACCCACTACACAGCTGCTTCAGACTGCTGCCATCAGGGAGGAGACTGAGGAGTCTCCAGGCTCGAACCAGCAGACTGAGAGACAGCTCTGTTCATCAGGCAGTCAGAATGCTAAACACTCTGCCTGCTCTGCCCCCCCTCCCATTTGAACTGCCTTAACACTAAAACTTTCTCACACATTACCATCAACACAAAGATTTTAACACTGGACTCTGTGTCATCAAACGGGTTATTCACTAAACTCTCGGTCATGTGCTCATACAGTTTGCACTACTTCTCATACTTGCACTAATGTTTGTATTACATCACTGCCTATAGTCATAATACTGTTTACATTCTCTGTTTACATTTATTAATACTGTTTACTTTTATTACTACTGCTTACATTTAATTACTACTGTTTACATTTACACTACTCTAATATCTACACCACTGCTGATACATATACAGTGTGCTCTGAACGGTCTTATTTAGGGATGCCCAATGTGCCTTACTGCATATGCCACTTTTTGCCTCTATAACAACATCAACTACTACCTCATACATATACTGTGTACATTAACTCATACGCTGCTTTGCCACTTTGCAAATGTCAATGCTAGAAACCTTTAGTTTATTTTAGTTATACTTTTTATACTCTTTTTTTATACTAGTATGCAAAAACTCAGGACAGTATTATGTTCATTAAATGTTTAATGTTTTAGTTTTAGAGTTGGTGTAAATTTTCATACTCTTATACCACTATGCAAAAAACTCAGGACAGTGTTAGTTTTACTATTTTATGCTTATGTCTATTATTATATGTTTCAGTGTTTCAATGTTTAGATGTTTACTGTTGCACCGAGGGACTGAGAGAAACGCAATTTCGGTCCTGTGTATGTCCTGTACAGTACATATTGCAGATCTGACAATAAAGTTGACTTTGAATCTTCTCTGATTCTGAACATGTTGTAATAGTTTCGTTATATTAAAACCATCAAAACAGCTGACCAGTGAAACAAAAAGACAGTTTTAGTCAACAACGGTCAATAGTTGAGACGTTAAAGATTTAAATTGACACAATTTAGTCTACATCGTCATCATCATCATCATCATCTTCTTCGTCTTCTTCTTCTTCTTCTTTCAGCTTTGCCCTATTCTGGGGTCTCCACAGCAAGTCATCCTCCTCCACTGTCCCTCCTCTGGACATGTCCAAACCACTGTCCCTCCTCTGGACATGTCCAAACCACTGTCCCTCCTCTGGACATGTCCAAACCATCTCAGTCTGGCCTCCCTAACTTTATCTCCCAGTTGTTCAACATGTGCTGTACCTCTGATGATCTCATTCCTGATCTTATCCATCCTTGTCACTCCTAAAGGGCGAGATACACTCGAGCGTCCTCACGATACGCCAATACGCAGCGTACGTATGCCCCGTACGCAGCGTAGCCCCTCAGGGCAAGTACGCGCAAAAGTATTTTTTTACTACGCATACGCGATTCGCATACGCGATGCGCGGTGTCTGACCTAAACTTCCCCGGCTCCGGACTGTTTTGTATGTTACACAAATGAAATAAATTCCTCTTTTTTATCGCTGATCGGGCCTTTTCTTTTGTTTTTTTGCCTAAAGTCAAGTAACCGCTTCTTCCTCCGTTCACTCGATGAATGAAATGAATGAATTCAGGTCCTACCTGGGTGCGCGATGTTTTATATATTCCCTGGTGGGCTGTGGGCTGCAGGAAAAGCACTCCCTGTTATTATTTTTATTTCTGAGAGAACTTTTTATAACATATATAGTAGAAAGACCGTATCAGAACACCGCAGAAGTCTGAGCGAGCTGCTCACGATAGGTTTCACTTTGAGCTGACTGAAATCTGTCAATCATTTCAGTAGGCGTGTCAAAGTGACCAATCAGCGAGCTCAGTTGAGTCCTCTCCGTGGAGCGAAAAACTAGCGGAAGTGACGATCGGAAGTGACGGTACGGAGGAAATGACGTAGAATTTGGAGCGAAAACACGAGAATCTACGCGAGAACATCAGCCGAGCTGTAGCAGAGGCTCCGTATACGCGCGTATACGGAGTCTGCTTCACTGTATCTCGGCCTTAAGGAGAACCTCAGCATCTCCATTTCTGCTACTTCCAGTTCTGTCTCCTGTCTTTTTGTCCATGTCTCTGTCTCCTGTCTTTTTGTCCATGTCTCTGTCTCCAGACCATACAACATAGCTGGTCTCACCACTGTCTTGTAAACTTTTCCTTTGACCTTTGCTGACACCTTTTTGTCACAAATCACTCCTGAAACTTTTCTCCATCACTCCATCCTGCCTGGACTCTCTTCTTCACCTCTTTACCACATTCCCCATTTTCCTGGACAGTGGACCCCAAGTACTTGAAGTCCTGCACCTTTGTGACCTCTGCTCCTTGTAGCCTCACTGTTCCACCGCCTCCCTCTCATTCACACACATGTACTCTGTCTTACTACGGCTGACTTTCATTCCTCTTCTTTCAAGTGCATACCTCCACCTCTCCAAGTTCTCTTCCACCTGTTCCCTGTTCTCACCACAGATCACAATGTCATCTGCAAACATCATAGTCCATGGGGATTCCTGCCTGACCTCATCTGTTAGTCGGTCCATCACCAGAGCAAACAAGAAGGGGCTCAGAGCAGATCCTTGATGCACTCCCACCTCCACCTTGAAGCTATCTGTCACAATCTCATCTACATGTGCATCTCAAAATGTGAGAATATTGTGGAAACATCTACTCATATTATAGATTCATTACACAGTGAAATATTTCAGCCTTAATTTCTTTTTTATTTGATGATTATAACTTACAAATAATGAAAAAAACTAAACTCAGCAGAAAATGAGAAAACTGTAAACTCCTGGTGTCACAGCCTGATCAGCTGATGAACTCTTGGACATACCATACCATACCATACCATTTTATTTATAAAGCACTTTAAACAGGAACAAGTCCACACCAAAGTGCTGGACAAACAAACACGCAACAGGCAACACATACAATGAAGTACAACACGAAAAACATAAAAACATTGCAGATCATAAATAAAACGATCCAATATAAATCAGCTGGCATTGAAAGCGATGGAGTAGTAGTGAGTTTTTAACCGGGATTTGAAAACTGAGAGGGAGGGGGCCTGTTTGACATGAACTACAAATGTCTCAATCCTCACGTCCAGCCACTCCTGAACCAGAGACAACATAAGAAGTGTCTTACCTGCTGAGGACACAAAGAACTGGTCTGTCTCTCAGTGGTCCAGTGTCCTCTGTTCACATGAAATATTTATAAATGAAGGTCCAGAGTCTGGAGGAGGAGAGGAGAGGTCCAGAATCTGCATTGTTCAAGTCCAGAGAGAAGGTTACAGTCACTTTGGGTCCATGTCGTCTGCTGGTTCTGGTCCACTGGGTTCTCTGAAGTCCACAGTCCATGTAGAATCTACAGAGCTCTCCATGCTTCTTTCTGCTGAGGAGCTTCATGGAGATGTTTCATTTTCCAGCAGGACTGACCCACACTGACAAAGGTACCAGAAGCTGGTTCTGGAATGTTCTCATTCATTAGATACACATGTAGAAGATCTTAAAACAGATCAAAATCTAATGGCTGTGCTTTTCAGTTGATTTACAGCCTCTTAAAAAAGTCAGTATTAAAAAAAAAGTTTTGACTTTCTGCACATTTTATATTTTCTTTATTTGAGCTGTGTCTGGTGTCAAATCTTCAGAACGTGACGTTTAAACCTGTGATTCAGCTGAAGCCACACATCTGTCACTAGTTCTGTCTTTTTCTTCCAGTTCCTCTTGTTTTAGTCGCACGTCATCACTTCACTTATCTTCGTCATTTGTTTCACATAATCGTTTAGTTTTCAGTCTCATTCTGTTACAGTCGTTTTAAATGAAAGACACTGCACTAAATACTGTGCTGAAATTATTACATCACCAAAAGACAAAATGCTGAAATTACCAACATTTCAAGATCAAATGTTGTATTCCTGTTTTTTAAATGAAACCTGTTATTAAGTAGATAAAAAGTGAACAACTTGAATTGATGCTGCAAACAACAAGCCACTCTATCTGCAGGACAGGGATTAAACATTTCATAAAATTATTCTTAAAGTATCAATAAAGTGGCGTGACACAAACACACACTGTTACAGTTTGTTCTTTTGAATCTTCTTTTTGCTTTTCTACATTTTTGAAACACTGGAGTCAGTAAAACATGCAGCCTTTAAAGCTTCAGTATGTAGCTTTTTTTATGAACATATTTCTTCACTCTGTCACTACCTCCTGACAGACTGATGTTAGCCAGGTAATCTCTGAAAAAAAAATTAAAAAAAATATTGTCCCCTTGCTTCTCCAGGTGGTAAATAAGCATTTCTAAAAAGAAAAGGTGACCCGCCATTTTCCAGCCAATAAAAACAGAGTTTGTAACCAGCCAATAAAAACAGAGCTTGAATTTGAATCAGCCAATAAAAACAGAGCTTGAATTTGAAATTCAACAGACCACAAGGGGGCAGAGCCACATATGGCTCTGAGGGGGAGGGATCAGAATGCTTTGCCTGTTGAAAATATTTCTAAGTGCTGCAGTTCTACAGAAACTGCATACTGAACCTTTAAAAGCGTGACGCTGCCGTGCAAC
Organism: Garcialebias charrua; assembly: GCA_038048925.1. Classification (NCBI taxonomy): domain Eukaryota; kingdom Metazoa; phylum Chordata; class Actinopteri; order Cyprinodontiformes; family Rivulidae; genus Garcialebias; species Garcialebias charrua. The sequence continues at coordinate 8,227 of JBBPBX010097302.1, forward strand.
GTACGTTTGTGTTTGAAGGTTATTCTCAGTTCCTTTGTTTAAAGCGTGAACTCATACGCTGCGTCTTCAAAATGTAAAGCATGTGACGAGGTGGCGGGTACGAACACCTCTGAGCCTGAACAGGAGGAAAGAGCTGAAACACACAAACTAAAGAATGAACAACTTTATTTTATTTTTCTGTCTGTGTTGGTGCATCTGCCTGTGTACAGACACGCTCCAGAACAAAAAGACAGAATGCGTTTGTGGTGCGTGACGCATTATGACTTTCTATTCCAGTAAAATGAGCGAGACAACAGCGAAGGCCAAAATGCAACTTTTATCCCAGCGGCAGTCATTACGTGGAGATACATTTACAGAGATTGGATTCTGCTTGCATTCCAAACGAGTCGTCAGGTGCAGAATGCAAATTATTTTTATAGTGGATGCAATTTGCATGCACGGCAAACAGACGGAACATGGCGTGAGCGATGCGTGTCGTTCGGGTCATTTAGGAGACATGAAGGAAGACGTGACGTCATTCAATGAACCTTCACCATGACGATAATAACAAAATGTAAATTCATTCACATTGTCCATGTGACAGTTTCCATGTGGCTGGTTTTGGGATTATTCAAGTGCAACTCAGTTGTATTGTCATTTCTATTGCATGTGGTGCATGAGGTGGAAAGAAATTGTGAACTCAAGAGTCCCAGTTACACATAAAAATAGCAAAAATATAAAGTATAAAAAGAAACAGTAAATAAGGATCTAAGATATAAACGCTATATGCTAAACACTAATGTAAAACAATACGGTGCAAAAACAGATTGTGAGAAAAAACATGAAATAAAAGCAACAAGAACACAAAAGCAACAACACTGATGTTACACAAAACTGAACTTTTGAATGTTTGTTTTCACAAAATTCTACTAAATGAAAAAATGAATGTTAAAATAATTGAGATGCCTGTAGCAGCAGGACACTTGATGTCCATCACCTCTATATAAACTAGAGAACCTGAAACTAAATGCTTGTTGCTGAAAAACCTTTGAAATTAGTTAAAAACCTGATGAAATGTGGCTGAACTACGAACAAGCCGAAGCTATGAAGAAATCAGAAAGAACGTTTTCAGCTTTTTTCTAAACCTATTTCAGCAAAGTATTTGAAATGGCAGAAAGAAGCTTAAACTACCAGAAGAAACAAAGAGCTGAAATGAGCTAAAAAATTCAGGTCTCTCCTGTAAATGAGTCCTTGTGGCTCAATGGGTCTGACCTGTTTAAATAAAGGTTGAATGAAAAAAATGTTGAATTAGCAGAAAAAGTCAAATCTGGCAGAAAAAGCTGAAAGAAATATTATGAGCTGAAATTAGCATACAGAGTTTAATTATGCTGAAAGTAGGAATTACCATGAACAACTTGAATTTATCTGAAAACAGCTGAAATTAGCTACAAAATGCTAAAAAGCTAGCTGAAAGGTTAGAACAAGCTTAAATTAGCAGAAGAAAGCAGAAAGAACACATTTGCCCATTTAGGCTGAAAGAAGCAGAAATGAGCACAAAAAAGTGGAAATTATCTGAAAAATGCTGAAATTAGCAAAAGCAGCTGCAAAGTAGCTAAAAAAGCAGAAAGAAGCCTAAATTACCAGAATGAAGTGGAGTTAGCACATTTTTACTGAGTTAGGTTGAAAAAAGTTGAAATGAGTGCAAAAATGTGGAATTAGCTGAAAAAGCTAAACTTAGCACAAAAGAGCTAAATAAATGCTAAAATAGCAAAACATTCTGAAACTTGCAGAAATAAGCTGACAGGAGCACAAAAAAGCTGAACGTAGCTGAAATGGTTGGAAAAAGTTTACATTTTTAGACGGAAGCTGAAGCAGAACAAAATGTGAAAGGAGCAGTGAAAGGTTCTAAATATATCTAAAGATCTGAAGGATGTAAAATGAGCTCAATTCAGTTTCTATTATAAAAATGTCAGAAAAGGCTAAATATTTCAAAAAGCTAAAGTTGTACCAAAACCAACAGTCACAGCAGGATTGTCCTGAAAGAGCAGAACGTTTTACGATTTGTTGAAATAGATTGAAAAGTGCAAAAAAGATGCTGAAAAACATATGGAATAGTTTAATGAGGAATACAGAATAATAAATATTATCAGGATCATAATAGTGCGAACACTTCATAATGTCAAACTACTGTAGACGTGTTTGAAACATTCTATATCGAGCAGATGTAATAAAACAGGAATTAAATACTGTTCAGCCTTTGTCTTCAGAGCAGGGATTTTAGGTTTTAAGATCATGTGTCTTCATTTTGACTAAATTAATACATAGAAACTGATTTGCACCAAGTGTTTAATAAATATTGTTTCTAATAACCAGTTGCTGCAAGTTAATAGCTCAGGTTTAATTAATGGTAAACAATCTGAATCCATGTTTTCAGACTGATGAGTCAGCATGACATTTATTAACAGGTATGTACTGTGACTATTGTTTTTCATTTACCTTTATTTATCCAGGTAGTCTCATTGAGCCACGAGAACTCAGTTTCAAGAGAGACCTGTTTTAGGGAGCAGATGGTGGGGGTTAAGGGCCTTGCTCAGGGGCCCAGAGTGGGGCGAATGAGGGTGGAGGCAGGTGTGGGTGTTTCACCTTTTTCACCCACTTTTTATTTTTTTATGTTGTTGGTACCAGGGCTTGATCCGGTGATCTTCCAATCACAGGCCCACGTCTATAACCACTGCGCCACCACTCCCTCACTTAAAACATGACGTAAAATTATTTACTTTAGTTTGCAAGGGTGGGTCATTGAGTCAAACTGTGCAGAAAGTTGATCTAATGTGATGCAATTTGAAGAGTTGGTTGAGTTTCAGGGTTTGTCACATGACCAGAAGGATGAGGTCATAAATTAAAGCAGCTGAAATGGTTTTCCTCTGCAGAGTTTCCAGATTCATCCTCAGAGACGGTGATGAGGAGCTTCATCTCTGACGAAGAGCTGCTGCTTCTTCACTCTGAAAAGGTCACGTGAGATGGTTGGAGCATCTGGCAACCTTGTTGTCTCCATTTGAAAGAGTTTCAGGAGCGCCTTACTGGGACCAGAGGGTCTCTGGTTTGGACCTTCTGATACCCAGGAGGAACTGAAAAGTGTTGCTGGGTTGGATGGATGGATGGATGGATGGATGGATGGATGGAGCAAGTTATGAAATATGTCAACCCGTTCATTGGGAAGCCTAAAAGTAAGAATGAAGAAACGAGTTATGAGCTGTGTGAACACAGAAAACATTCATAGAATAAAATAAAAATTACTTTATGAAAACGTGTGAGATGTGACGAGTCTGTCAGTTTCTAAAAGATCCTCTGAGGTCTCCATGTTTCCACAGCTGCAGCGCCATCACTTCTGTAATTATGTGAAAGTTCCTGAGGTGTAACATTAGAAAGATGAGCTCCTGTCTGTGGTCGTCATGGAGCAAATGCTGTGTTTGTAGCAGTGACATCATCAGCTGACAGACAGACAGCTTCCTCTGGTCATGTGATGTCAGCTGACAGACAGACAGCTTCCTCTGGTCATGTGACATCATCAGCTGACAGACAGACAGCTTCCTCTGGTCATGTGACGTCATCTGACAGACAGACAGCTTCCTCTGGTCATGTGACGTCATCTGGCAGACAGACAGCTTCCTCTGGTCATGTGACGTCAGCTGACAGACAGACAGCTTCCTCTGGTCATGTGACGTCAGCTGACAGACAGACAGCTTCCTCTGGTCATGTGACGTCAGCTGACAGACAGACAGCTTCCTCTGGTCATGTGACGTGAATACATGATGTTGTGTCAGGGACTGGGGGGCAGAGGCATTAATGATGTGCAGGAGGTGAGGTGCAGAGGGGGAACCCTCCTCACAGGTGGGTGAATGCACACTGAATAAATCAATTATCTTGTGTAATTGTTCCTGTTGATTATGTGTAATTAAATAAAGGGTAATAGGTGTGGACAACAGATGAATGCACAAACATGGTGCTGCCTTCTCTCATCCTCACCTAAAGCATATTGCGCTTCCAAAAATCTCCAAATGCACTGTACTGGCTGCTTGTCAACAGATGACTGTCCTCATCTAACGCGTCTGCAGTGGGAGGAGGAGCGTGTTGGTCCTCTTCCGCTCCGGTGTTTGTTTATTTCCGGTCTCAGAAAAATGGCAGACGCAATACGAAGAATTGCCTTGTTGTACTTAATCTACAAAGCAGCAACACGCAGACGCCGTGCACAACGACGATTCTGGATTCACCCCACATGAGAGGCGTCATGAATTCAGTGAATTTCACCATCTGATGATCCAAGAGCTGCGCGCAGACGAGGAGCGCTTTCAGCTGTACTTCCGTGTCACCCGCGCCCAGTTTGACGACCTGCTGTAAGTTTCTCCTTCATGTTTACCGCGGGATTTTTTTCATCTGTTAAACGTTTCGCACGGTGCCCACCTAATTCCGTCCCGTCGTCGTGGCGTGATCACATGGCAGAGTCTCTCCTGATTGGTCCTGATTGTTTGCTGCTGAGCAGCGAGCTGAATCTAGCTGTGGAAGCACGGAATGGCGTGCTTCCACACGCGCATCCGAGCAGCACAGTCGCTGCTCGGATGCGATGCTGGAGTAGAAAACAGCTGCTGCTCACTTTCGCGCTGCTTGCATGCTGTGGA
>JBBPBX010097303.1:0-12881 GCA_038048925.1 Garcialebias charrua
CTATTTACTACAGTACTAGCCACCACTAGAAGAAGAACACAATAAAGACTTTGTTTCACATATTATCAATTCTATCAAAAACCACAAAGCTGATATTTTTCAAAAAAATCTAGTGTGATCACAACATGTTCATATACGAAATGTATCCTGTTGGAGTTATTTGAAATAAAATTCAATGTTTTATAGACATAAATGTGTCAACCTACGTCCATTATTTTCTACTTTGTTTCACATATTATCAATTCTATCAAAAACCACAAAGCTGATATTTTTCAAAAAAATCTAGTGTGATCACATCATGTTCATATACGAAATGTATCCTGTTGGAGTTATTTGAAATAAAATTCAATGTTTTATAGACATAAATGTGTCAACCTACGTCCATTATTTTCTACTTTGTTTCACATATTATCAATTCTATCAAAAACCACAAAGCTGATATTTTTCAAAAAAATCTAGTGTGATCACAACATATTCATACACGAAATGTATCCTGTTGGAGTTATTTGAAATAAAATTCGAATTTTTATAATTTATTTTCGTTGTGCAAACACAGGTTTTGGAAAAAGTCAAAGCGAAACTACTTTAAATGCAGCACATTTGACCATACGTGACAATATTAAAGCGTGGTTAAGCTCAGGAGCCCTCGTACTATTAAAGTCAGCTATGAAATATATTTTATATCTGTTCATTGAGCTACATTTAAAGACATAAAGCCGCCCGCGCGCCGCGTGTTACTCGTGGCGAAACTACTTTTTAAAATCGTGCAGTTTTGAGCAGTACGTGATTTTATTAAGGACACGTTCAGCTGAAGACCCATCTTTGCTATAAATTTAAAAAATAACAATTGTTTTTACCGTGTTATTCATGTAAAAGTCCTGCCGTGGTAGCTTCCCTCGCTTCCGTAAAAACAGCTCTCGTCTCCTCCTCCCTCCTTCCGGAGCGGGTGAGCTCGCTTCAGTACACCTCTGAAAGCAGCCCGAAAATCTCAGGAAATCTCGCGCGGCTCCGCTCGGAATAGCCGGTGGGAAAGGATGAAAGGGGGTCTCTGCGACGCACATATGACGTAACATCCGACCCGAGCCGACCGGTGGAAAAGGGGCATAAGATTTACCTGACTAAATAAAGGTTGAATGAACATGCCAAGTTATAAGTCATCTTCAAGAGCTGGAAAGCTCCATCTGAATTAATTTTCCTCCAAGGAAAGTTTTATTCTGAAAAGCCAACCAGGACGTGCGTTACTACGGTCCGAGTCTTGGCACACGTCTGGAGACGCTGAAGAACGTAAACAGATGACCAACTGGACCGCGGGAGATTGACCATCTTCACGAGGTAACAAAGTCGTCATCAGATGCTTTGTCAAGTGTACCAACGTTGTAGCGGAGATCGGCCGGAGGATGTGCCGTTTCTTGGTTAAAACACACCACTCTAACTCCTTTCATCCATTTTCTTCCTCCTAAAATTTCTCCTCTCAAAGTTTATTTCTAAAAGTAAAACTGTAAGTTTGTATCATAGAAATAAGTTAATATAAGACCCATTAACTTGTGTTCTGTTGTTCCTATGTTTTAATCTGCTGAAAAGTTTGTTATAGAAACCTGATTGATCAATCTATGTAAATATGTTTTGACTGTAATTTGATGATTTGTTATTAAATGACTCTACCTCTGGTAGGTCAAACATAGTAACGTTTTCTGTCAAGTTACATTTACTGAGACACAGATTTACTGATTTAATCTGAAAAAGATGAGAACCCGTTTAATTGATGGTAAGTTTGTGTCAGATAAAATCTACTCAAATCTATCATCTAAATTATAGATAAGTCAGCAAACTTATCAAATATATCTATTTTATTACATCAGTGATTACTTACGACTGCCAGACACTTTAAAATATTAATTCCATTGTGGGAAAAGTACTGTTTCGTGACCTTTATGGACGATCAAAGACTTTTCCTCCACCTCACCAGGCATCCATACCGCCATTTCTACAGAATCCTTGTGTTGTGGTTGCCCACAGTGGGCGCCATCGCAGGAGACACGGCAGGAGGGGTGGTTTGCTTGTGAAGCTCTGGGCTCACTTCACTTCTCCTTCATTCCAGTCTTCGCGCAGGATTCTCAGGAAATACAACTTTGTGGACATACGATGCCCCATGGAATATTCCTACAGCTGGCTATGCGTCATGGATACGACACCGGCGGAGGCGCATTTCCTGGTCTTCGGCGTGTAAAGATCTGTAGGCGTGGCAGGGTTCAGGAGAACCTCCGCTCCTTTGGCTGCGCATCCCAGGATAACAGCCAGTGCTCCATCCGGATGGCCCTTCTAAATACTAGATCTGTCATAAATAAAACTTTTATTCTCCACGATTTCTTCTGCTCAAACTCTCTGGACTTTCTGCTGCTGACAGAAACGTGGCTGAGATCGGGCGACAACAGCACGTTTTCTGAGCTCTCCCCCTCTGGCTGCTCATTCTTCAGCTCCCCACACCTGTCAGGCTGCGGTGGTGGTGTTGCCACTATCTATAAGGACAAATTTAAATGCAGATGTCTGCCCACCAACACCTCCTTTGAACTTCAGATGTTTGTGATTGAGCTCACCCATAAAATTTTATGTGCTGTTGCCTATCGCCCACCTAAATATAATAAGGAATTCATTCAAGAATTCTCTGAATTCCTGGTTGATATTATTTCCAGCTATACCAGTTTTTTTGTTTGTGGAGATTTTAATATTCATGTAAATTATCCCTCTGACTCACTGGCTTCTGAGTTTTTAAAGCTTTTGGATTCTTTTAATTTAACACAATCAGTCAATGCACCAACACATTCATCTTGGACATACTCTGGACCTTATTATTTCTCATGGACTGTCCATTTCTCACTGTGAAATTTCTGAGTCTGCCATCTCGGATCATTTCCCTATTTTTTTCCAATTTACAGCCCCACAACCGGCCAGGAGGCCTCTGGCTGCGGGTTGTCATCGCCGCTGTCTCACCTCAGCCAGTGCCGGACAGTTCACCACGGCTTTTATGGACTCACAGTTTTATTCAGTTGGTCCTGATGTTTTTCTGTGTCCCAAAGATTTTTTGTCACTATTTTCAGAAACCTGCAGTGGGATCCTGGACTCTATTGCTCCTGTCAAGTTCAGACACCCTAAACCCAGAGCTGAGCCGTGGCTGAAAAATCCTACTGCATGTAAACTCAGGAGGCAATGTAGAAGGGTTGAAAGACAGTGGAAGCATGACAGGCAACATGATATTTGGTCTTATTAAGGAAAACTCTTGTTCTGTATCAAAGATCCATTAATGATGGAAAATCACTATTTCTAACGTCATCACAAACAGTAGCCACTGCCCCAGGGTGTTATTTAATACAATTAACTCTGTTTTAAATCCACCCACCTCATTCTTACCTGATGCCTCAGCCTCTACCTGTGAGAACTTTCTCTCATTTTTTAATTGATAAAGTTGCATCGGTTAGACAAGCCACAGGTACCTGCTACGTCTGTTTCAGAGTTTTACCATACCATACCATACCATTTTATTTATAAAGCACTTTAAACAGGAACAAGTCCACACCAAAGTGCTGGACAAACAAACACGCAACAGGCAACACAGACAATGAAGTACAACACGAAAAACATAAAAACATTGCAGATCATAAATCAAACGATCCAATACAAATCAGCTGGCATTGAAAGCGATGGAGTAGTAGTGAGTTTTTAACCGGGATTTGAAAATCGAGAGGGAGGGGGCCTGTTTGACGAGCAGCGGTAACTCGTTCCAGAGTCTTGGGCCTGCTACAGAGAACGCCCTGTCACCTCTGCGCTTAAGGCGAGTTTCTGGAACTATTAAGAGTACCTGATCCTCTGACCTCTGAGTTTTCTTCTATCTCTGCTGGTTCTGCTTTATTCGAGCAGTTTGAACCAGTGTCTTATTCCCTCTTGGACAAAATAGTCAAATCTGTTAAAGGTGCAGTCTGCAGTTTCTGTAGTGCAGTCTGTAAGTTTTCTAAAAATATACAGGTAGTCCCCGACTTACGAGCGCTCTGACCTACGAGGTTCCGGACTTACGAGCTGGCGAATTTTTGGAAAAAACGCAAAAAATACCGAGTTTTTCTGTGTTTTTTCACCACAGTTCGTTAGCTAAACATGTGGACACACGTTTCCGATCATTTTTATGCACTCGTAAGCAGTTTTTCGATGAAAAACGAGTGTTTGTAGTCGCGCTAGCAAAACCGTTCCAACTTACGAGCGAAATTCCGGACTTACGAGACACGTGGCGGCCGTTCCGAATTACGAGATTTCCATGTTACGAGCAACTCGTTGTAACGGAACTCGCTCTTAAGTCGGGGACTACCTGTATTTTTAACATATTTCTTCACTTTGTCACTATCTCCTGACAGACTGATGTTAGACAAAGTAATCTTTGAAAAAAAACTATAGTTCCCCCCCAGCCAGCATGCACAGGTGGGCCCCATATGGTATACATATGTGCAAAAAACTATGGGTCCCAAAAGGTTTTGTCCACGGTTTCCATGGTGGCCCCACATGGGTTTGCCCAGATAGATTTTAATGGGCCCTGACTGGGTTTTCAGTGGGACCCATATGTTTAACTTAAATGAGACCCATGTAAAACCCATGTGTGTGCCTTGAAGAATATCTACCTGGGACTAAACTGGGTCCCAACTGGGCTAAAAATATGGGTAATAAGTGGGTTTGTCCACGGTTTCCATGGTGGCCCCACATGGGTTTGCCCAGATAGACTTTAATGGGCCCTGACTGGGCTTTCAGTGGTTCCCAGATGGTTAACTTACATGAGACCCATGTAAAACCCATGTGTGTACCTTGAAGAATATCTACCTGGGACTAAACTGGGTCCCAACTGGGCTAAAAATATGGGCAATAAGTGGGTTTGTCCACGGTTTCCATAATGGCCCCACATGGGTTTGCCCAGATAGATTTTAATGGGCCCTGACTGGGCTTTCAGTGGTTCCCAGATGGTTAACTTACATGAGGCCCATGTAAAACCCATATGTGTGCTTTCAAGGATATTTCCCTGGGTGTTAATGTTGTCCCAGCTGGGCTAGAATATTAGGGCAACAAGTGAGTTTATTTGCAGTTTCCATGGTGGCCCCACATGGGTTTGCCCATACATTTTTAAAGCACTGACTGGGTTTTCAGTGGGACCCAGATGGTTAACTTACATGAGGCCCATTAAAGACCCACGTGTGTTCTTACCAGCATAATTTATTTATCGGATTTTTTGATGCAACCTGCCGATATTTCCGATCCTTGAAGTATGTCAGAGAGCACATATATTGCACCATACTCTGTGACTTCTGTCTTAACATTGTGTGAGTTAAACCCAAAGAAGATCTGGGACTCACAACAGATAATACCCAAACTTTAACAAGAGGGATGTCTGTAACACAGACGTCCTTCTGACTCATGGTGCAGGCCGGAACACTAAAATACTGCTAAACATTGTGGGAAATCAACACAGCACTCCCCATTTTTTAGTTTCCTTTTTGAATGTGGCACTATGAGTTGTAATTCTTGTTGGCTTTGATCAACAGATACAGATTTAAACTATAATTGAACACTAATATACCGCTAAGCATGATGGGAAATCAACACAGTTCACTCCCCGTTTTTTAGTTTCGTTTTTGATTGTGGCACTATGAGTTGTAATTCTTGTTGGTTTTGATCAACAGATACAGATTTAAACTATACAGTACATTAAGAAAGTTCATTCTCAATAATCCAGGTATCAAATCCGCTCATTCTCAATCAGTTCATCTGGACAGTTTCTGTCCAGATGAACTGATTGAGAATGAGCGGATTTGATACCTGGACTATTGAGAATGAACTTTCTTGTCTTGAACCACTTTGGACATGTCTGCCTGCCTGGGAGGAGTCAACGAGGGACAAGCCCCCAGAAACCATCTTGGCTACAGCAAACTGGTTGGTCCACTTAAGTTGTTTACTTGGTGGGTTAACTTCAGTGTGCTTTGGACTACTCTGACTGACGAAGCCCTCTGGAGTGAGGGTGAAACGTTTCTACAAAAAAGAAACTGTCCAGATGAACTGATTGAGAATGAGCGGATTTGATACCTGGACTATTGAGAATGAACTTTCTTGTCTTGAACCACTTTGGACATGTCTGCCTGCCTGGGAGGAGTCAACGAGGGACAAGCCCCCAGAAACCATCTTGGCTACAGCAAACTGGTTGGTCCACTTAAGTTGTTTACTTGGTGGGTTAACTTCAGTGTGCTTTGGACTACTCTGACTGACGAAGCCCTCTGGAGTGAGGGTGAAACGTTTCTACAAAAAAGAAACTGTCCAGATGAACTGATTGAGAATGAGCGGATTTGATACCTGGACTATTGAGAATGAACTTTCTTGTCTTGAACCACTTTGGACATGTCTGCCTGCCTGGGAGGAGTCAACGAGGGACAAGCCCCCAGAAACCATCTTGGCTACAGCAAACTGGTTGGTCCACTTAAGTTGTTTACTTGGTGGGTTAACTTCAGTGTGCTTTGGACTACTCTGACTGACGAAGCCCTCTGGAGTGAGGGTGAAACGTTTCTACAAAAAAAGAAACTGTCCAGATGAACTGATTGAGAATGAGCGGATATACAGTACATTGAATTTATACATGTAAATTCAATGCATAGTTTAAATCTGTATCTGTTGATCCCACATTTATACCACTTGGGATAAATACAGTTAGCCCACATGGGCTTCCCATGCTGGGCACATTATACTAAAATTACATGGGTCCTATATACTGATGCACATTCATTCAACCTTTATTTATACAGGCTAGCCTCGTTGAGTCACGGGGACTCATTTACAAGAGGGACCTGTCTCACTCACACCAAACAACCATCCACTCTCACACTCACACCTAGGGTCAATTTAGAGTCACCAATCAGCCTAACATGCATGTTTTTTGGTCTGTGGGAGGAAACCGGAGTACCCGGAGGAAACCCACGCATGCACGGGGAGAACATGCAAACTCCACCCAGAAAGGCCCCGGACCGGGATTTGAACTGGCAACCTTCTCGCTGAGAGGCAGCAGCTCTACCAGTTGTGCCACATATCTGTCCCATTCCCAGTTAGCCCACATAAAAATGAGCAGGGGTCTATATATACAGTACATGCCCAGGTTGAAGCCATGTAAGGTCATCCCACATTTTGTCCACTTGGGGTAAATACAGTTAGCCCATAAGGGCTTCCCATGCTGGGCCCATTATACTAAAACCACATGGGTCCCATATAATAATGTCCATTTCTGTCCCTTTCGCAGTTATCCCACATAAACACGAACTGGGACCTATACATTCATGCCCAGGTTCAACCCATGTAAGGTCAGCCCACTCTTATACCACTTGGGGTAAATACAGTCTGCCCACATGGGCTTCCCATGCAGGGCCCATTATACTAAAACCACATGGGTCCCATATAATATTGCCCATTTCTGTCCCATTCCCAGTTAGCCCACATAAAAATGAACTGGGGCCTATATATACATGCCCAGGTTGAAGCCATGTAAGGTCATCCCACATTTAGCCCACTTGGGGTAAATACAGTTAGCCCATAAGGGCTTCCCATCCTGGGCCCATTATACTAAAACCACATGGGTCCCATATAATAATGTCCATTTCTGTCCCATTCGCAGTTATCCCACATAAACACGAACTGGGACCTATACATTCATGCCCAGGTTCAACCCATGTAAGGTCAGCCCACTCTTATACCACTTGGGGTAAATACAGTCTGCCCACATGGGCTTCCCATGCAGGGCCCATTATACTAAAACCACATGGGTCCCATATAATATTGCCCATTTCTGTCCCATTCCCAGTTAGCCCACATAAAAATGAACTGGGGCCTATATATACATGCCCAGGTTGAAGCCATGTAAGGTCATCACACATTTAGCCCACTTGGGTTAATACAGTTAGCCCATAAGGGCTTCTCATGCTGGGCCCATTATACTAAAACCACATGGGTCCCATATAATAATGTCCATTTCTGTCCCATTCGCAGTTATCCCACATAAACACGAACTGGGACCTATACATTCATGCCCAGGTTCAACCCATGTAAGGTCAGCTCACTCTTATACCACTTGGGGTAAATACAGTCTGCCCACATGGGCTTCCCATGCAGGGCCCATTATACTAAAACCACATGGGTCCCATATAATATTGCCCATTTCTGTCCCATTCCCAGTTAGCCCACATACAATTGAACTGGGGCCTATCTATGCCCAGGTTCAACCCATGTAAGGTCAGCCCACACTTATCCCAATTGGGGTAAATACAGTTAGCCCACATGTGCTTCCCATGCTGGGCCCATTATACCGAAACCACATGGGTCCCATATAATATTGCCCATTTCTGTCCCATTCCCAGTTAGCCCACATAAAAATGAACTGGGGCCTATATATCCATGCCAAGGCTGAACCCATGTAAGGTCATCTGACACTTATCCCACTTGGGGTCAATATAGTTAGCACACATGGGCTTCCCATACTGTGCCCATTATACTAAAACCACATGGGTCCCATATAATGATGCCCATTTCTGTCCCATTCCCAGTTAGCCCACATAAAAATGTACTGGGCCCTATATATCCATGCCCAGGTTGAACCCATGTAAGGTGATCCTACATTTATACCACTTGGGATAAATACAGTTAGCCCACATGGGCTTCCCATGCTGGACACATTATACTAAAATCACATTGGTCCCATGTACTGATTCACATTCATTCATTCAACCTTTATTTATACAGGCTAGCCTCGTTGAGTCACGGGGGACTCATTTACAAGAGGGACCTGTCTCACTCAAACCAAACAACCATCCACTCTCACACTCACACCTAGGGTCAATTTAGAGTCACCAATCAGCCTAACAAGCATGTTTTTTGGTCTGTGGGATATATATCATATCTGTCCCATTCCCAGTAAGCCCAAATAAAATTGAACTGGGGCCTATATATCTATGCCCAGGTTCAACCCATGTAAGGTCAGCCCACACTTATCCCAATTGGGGTAAATACAGTTAGCACACATGTGCTTCCCATGCTGGGCCCATTATACCGAAACCACATGGGTCCCATATAATATTGCCCATTTCTGTCCCATTCCCAGTTAGCCCACATACAAATGAACTGGGACCTATATATACATGCCCAGGTTGAAGCCATGTAAGGTCATCCCACATTTAGCTCACTTGGGGTAAATACAGTTGGCCCATAAGGGCTTCCCATGCTGGGCCCATTATATTAAAACCACATGGGTCCCATATAATAATGCCCATTTCTGTCCCATTCGCAGTTAACCCACATAAAAACGAACTGGGACCTTTATATTCATGCCCAGGTTCAACCCATGTAAGGTCAGCCCACTCTTATACCACTTGGGGTAAATACAGTCTGCCCACATGGGCTTCCCATGCTGGGCCCATTATACTAAAACCGCATGGGTCCCATATAAAATTGCCCATTGCTGTCCCATTCCCAGTTAGTTCCCAGTTCCCATTCAAGATGGCGGCTGAGCAGAGTGGACGTCTTTAGTCGGGCTCCTGCCAGTACTACCTCCAAAAGGAGTATTTGGAGAGCTTTTTTGCGCTGGATGTGCAGAGATGTACAGAGAGGAGCGTTGAAAAAGCTGCGGAAATTGGACTGGAACTTGCGATCCAGAATTATGAATCTACAAGCCAACGTGTCCGTGAGTTTTTGCCGAGAGTTAGCCTAGCGTAGCTACAAACCGGGCTAATCAAAGCTAACCGAGCTAGCTCACCGTAACCGGGTGCTGTAGTTGCAGGCTTCGTGAACAAATAAACCGGAGAATACGCTGGTTATTACGAAGAAAAGCGGGCCGGCACGCTGGGGGTGCTTTGTTGCAGTGAAAGAACACAACAAAACACGCTACAGTGGTAGCGCGGTGGTGGGCCAAGCGTCGTGTACGCCGCCTGGAACTTTAAGCTGGGCCGGGCACCACGAGTGAGCCGAGCGCCGTGTACGCCGCCTGGAGCGCCGTAGGAGAGCCGGAGGACCGCGGCCTGGAGTTCGAGCTGGGCTGGGAGCCGTGAGAGAGCCGGGGCCAGGCACCGCGAGTGGGCCGAGGTGAACGGGGCCAGGCACCGCGAGTGGGCCGAGCGTGAACGCCGCCTGGAGAGTCGTGGGAGAACCGGAGGACCGCGGCCTGGAGTTTCGAGCTGGACGGATCGCCGTGGGAGAGCCGGGGGACCGCCGCCTGGGGCTGGGCGGGCGTCGGAGCTGGACCTGGAGCTACGTGCTGTGCTAACTGGGCTGCATCGGTTCTGGTGGGGGTCGGAGCTGGGCCTGGAGCTACGTGCTGTGCTAACTGGGCTGCATCGGTTCTGGTGGGGATCGGAGCTGGGCCTGGAGCTACGTGCTGTGCTAACTGGGCTGCATCGGTTCTGGTGGGGGTCGGAGCTGGGCCTTGAGCCACTGGAGCTGAGTGCGGTGCTGGCTGGACTGCGTCTGATCTAGTGAGCGGACCTCTTCGGATGGTGGATCTGATTGCTGCAGGCTGCTGAAACCGTGAGTTCTGATCTAATAACTGCTGATCTGGGTGCTGCACTGCTGGGCCACACCAATCATCTTTAGGCCTGTGAGCCTCGTGGAATGGCCACGTGGTTCAGTGAATAAACCAAAGACCTGCTACCACTAGATCACAAACTCTGTAAGTATGACGAGAGGTAAAGGACCAAAGTCACCAGTCTCTGTAAATATGAAAAATAGAGGACAAAAGTCACCAAACTCGGAGGGAAACAACTCAGATATGCAAGACTTTAGAGAATCACTCAACTTTATGAGTGGACAAATAGAAAGTTTAACAGCAAAGATGGATTCCCAGGCCAGGCTGGTTAAAGAAATAAGAGAACTGAAAGAACTGATAACTAACAAAGACAAGAGAATTGCTGATTTAGAACAAAAAATAGAGGATTTAGAACAATTTACAAAGCAAGACAACGTGGTCATCTCAGGACTTGATGTTAGTAAGTGTCGGACACATCAAAGAGCTCCTAATAACAATGATCCAAATGAGTATGAATCTCAGGAAGAACAAGAGACTCTGGAGGAACTTGTAGTTAATTTCTTACAGGACATGAGCATGGACATAAACTATGAGGACATTTCATTCTGTCACACCCTGCCCAGTAATTCACCAAGATTCAAACCGTCAGTGGTCGTTAAGTTCATTAGCAGGAATACAAAAAACTATGTTATGCAAAATAGAAGAAATCTGAAGGGATCAGACGTTTACATAAATGAACATCTTACCAAGAAAAATGGAAAAATTGCAAAAGAAGCAAGGTGGTTAAAAAACAAAGAAAAAAATAGCATCAACATGGACTAGAAATGGATACGTCTTTATCAAAGCAAAGGAAGGGTCTCAGCCTAAAATGATAAAAGAGCTGACGGATCTGGATGAATTCAAGAGATGAAAAATTACAAATCAATGAAACAACTCACAATCAAAATGGATAAAATATACAGTGGAATGAACAAATACATTAGAACATGACAACATATGAAGACTCAGAACCTAAAATATATACAGGTAGTCCCCGATTTACGAGCGCTCTGAACTACGAGCGTCCGGCTTTACGAGAGCTTCCAGGAACCAAACTACCGACTTGCGAGCTGCCGTTCCGACTTTACGAGAGAACAACATTAGAAAGCGTTGTTCCAAGATACGAGCGAAAATTCCAGAGTTACGAGAATTTACCGCTAGAAACCATTGTTCCGAATAACGAGATGAAAATTCCGTGTTTACGAGAAAACTCCGTTAGAAATCATTGCTCCAAATAACGAGATAAAAATTCCGTGTTTACGAGAAAACCCCGTTAGAAACCATTGTTCCGAATAACGAGATGAAAATTCCGTGTTTACGAGAAAACTCCGTTAGAAACCATTGTTCTGTTTTACGAGAACCGAGTGTTCGTGCCGACGGCTGAATGTCATGTTTCGAAGGGGAGTTTGGGGCAGGAGGTGGAATGTGGGGGGGGGGGGAGGTGGAGTGGAGGGGGTTGGTTTCGGGGGGGATGGGCGATGGTTGGTTTCGGGTTGGGGGATGGGCGATTTAACCATGCACCTGCACTGGACTTGGACTGGACATGCACACTGCACAAGGCGGGCACGCTGTGGTGGGTGGGGTGGGGGGGGGGGGGTATGTTTCGCGTGACAAATGGAAAAGTACAACAGCGGAAGGTTACATAGGCACTACTTTACTGTACCCCCACCCCCAAAAATCAAAGGCGGAGTGATTTCATCTGGTACTACATAAGCGAACAGCGCGAAAGCGGCCGCGTGGGTCTACAGTTTGGCGATTTGAGAGACACAGTTACACAACCTTCTTTAGCAAAACTAGCATTCGTTAGCTTTGTTAGCGTACAGTACAGATTAGCATTCTTTTTGAAAGCATGTCTGCAAAGCGAGGAGCTTCTTCTGCTGGTGGTGCGAGCGCTCCTAAAAAGCGTAAGGCCATCACGCTGGAGCAGAAGCTGGACATCATCAAACGAGCGGACAGGGGAGAGTCGACGTCCTCCATCTGCAAAGCTCTGAACCTGGTGAGTACAGTACCACCGTTAGCACGACTTGTAATGGCGGATCGTGAGCGCTTGTTAGCGAGTGTTTTACTGTACACGTGGCTGCGCAGATGAACAATGGCGGATCGTGAGCGCTTGTTAGCGAGTGTTTTACTGTACACGTGGCTGCGCAGATGAACAATGGCGGATCGTGAGCGCTTGTTAGCGAGTGTTTTACTGTACACGTGGCTGCGCAGATGAACAATGGCGGATCGTGAGCGCTTCTAGTCGCTGCGCAGATGAACACCGTACAGT
>JBBPBX010097304.1:0-12881 GCA_038048925.1 Garcialebias charrua
ACTCGAGCAGCTGCAAAGGAAGGAGAGAGAGTTGGTGAGCATATATCAGTAGATGGTTTTGAATCTTGAGCTGAATAATTGAAATTCTTACTTTGTTTTGCAGAAGATGTTCTGGAGGAGAGTTGAAGGAGGGATTCCTAGGGTTGCAGCAAGTGGAGTGAGATTATCCAGTTGGAGAGAGGAGCAGGTTGACCCAGATGGAAAAGATAGTGATGAAAGTGATGGGACTTCAAGTAATCCACAGAGGTAGAGACCCATGGATGTAGAAAGTCTTGAAGAAGACCAGATGAGTCAGGCCATGGAAGGTCCGAATAGAAGATGTCCCAGCACTGAATAGGTGTCTGGCAGCTGCTTAAATAGGTGAGTCAGCAGTCCTCCTCAGAGTGGCAGCAGGTGTGGTGAGTTGAGTGATTGGCTGTGGAATGAAGAGTGAAAAACAGACAGAAAAACCTGGGATCCCACAGTGCCCCCTCAAGGATCGTCTCTTGGCAATCAAAGTGTTTTTTCAGGGTGAACCTCGAAAAAAGAGGTGATGAATCCTGGGTCCAGGATGCGAGACCTAGGGACCCAGGAATGTTCTTCAGGACTGTAACTCTCCCAATCTACTAAATATTGAACTCCTGCATCTCACATCCAGGAGACGTCTAACGGTGAACGCAGGAGCGTTGTCAATCATCCGGGGGGGGGGAGGAGGAAGTCTAGTTGCGGGCTGAAGAGGGCTGGTGTTAACGGGATTGACGTGGGACACATGGAAGGTCGGGTGTATCCTCATTGACGGTGGGAGTTGGAGTCTCACCGCCAACCTGTTAACCACCTTCACTATAGGGAAAGGACCTATAAACCTAGGCGAGAGTTTTCTATGAATGTCCTTTAAATTGATGTCCCTGGTCGAGAGCCAAACCCTCTGGCCTACCTTTTATTTGGGAGCTTCGCAAACCGTTTATTTTGCTCATGTAACGCCTAAAGGCCAGGCAGTTGACTGCGGCTACAAAAGCAACATCAGAAGAGTGTCCTTTAAAAGAGCCTAAGGTGTGAATGAAAACAGGAGGCCGTGGGTTCAGTTTTAGTGTATATATATTAAAGTGATTGTGCACAAAATAGGACAAAAACAAAAACAACAAGAGTCACAATAGTTGAGTCACCAAATACATGTACAGTACTAATTTCAAAGTCCATTATCAAGTCCACAGTTCTAGCTCGCCATCTGTAAATCCATGTTGAGATTCTGGTCCAAAGGAAAAAAAAAACGACCTCTTCAACTGAGTGAGGAGTACTTAACCTCAATGCGCAGCCTGGTGGCTATTAATGGCAGAATCCCACAAGAGTTTGAATTAGATCCACCAGTAATTCATGTATTTGAGTTGCAATATGCTGATCTGAAGAGTGCAGCAATTTGTTTGGGAGACGCCCAGTGGAGCATACCACAGCCACAGTGGAGAAAGAGGAGGAAGTGAACTAGTGACCCATGGCTTAAAAAAGTTAGAGAGTTGGGGCAACACAGGAAGTGGACCCACCAAATTAAAAGTCAGAGACTAAATGTGGGTTACAGGTTTCCCCCCTAAACTCATGTGCGGCCTCGCACATGCACATGGCTGTTGATACAAGACACCATCACTAGAGGTAGCAGTCATAGAGGTTTCCTCCAATTGCAGCGCAGAGATCAACGCAGTGCTAAGCACTTGAAACAGGGACTGGATGCTTTGCAGAACTGGACGCCCAAGCCTTGAATACCGCAAGCGATTTGGTGGCTGCCGTGCTCGAGTAGAGCATCGGATGGATGGTTCAGAATCTGGGCTGGAGAACTCAGGAGTAGTAGAATCGAAACATCTCCAGACTTCGCCCATCCCTAACTTTTTCCGATGCTGAGAAGCTCGTCCATGCTTTTGTCTCCTCCAGGCTCGACTACTGCAACTCCCTGTTTATTGGAATCCCTGGCAAAAACCTTCAGAAACTTCAATATATTCAAAACAGTGCAGCAAGGATCTTGTTGAGAGTTCGTAAATTTGAACATATTACGCCCATTCTCCATAACCTTCATTGGCTTCCTGTCGCCTACAGAATTCAGTACAAAACTGCTCTCATTACACATCAATGCTTACACGGAACTTCACCAGATTATCTGAAGGATATTCTTATTCCATACTCATCCACCCGTTCGCTGCGGTCACAGAACAGCAATCTCCTTCACATTCCGAGAACCAAATTAAGGACCATGGGAGACCGGGCTTTCAGTGTGGCTGCCCCCCGCCTGTGGAACTCTCTTCCTGACTGTCTAAGAGCCCCACAGTCTGTGGTTGACTTTAAGAGCGGCTTGAAGACCTTTCTTTTCGACCAAGCATACTCTACCTCCTCATGATTCTACTTTTGATCTTAGCTGATATTGTTATTGATTTTAATTGTTTTATTATTTGTTTTATTGTCATTTAATTCTGTTGCTCCTTGTAGCACTTTGAGATTTTCATTAATGAAAAGTGCATTATAAATTGAATTCATTATTATTATTATTAGAATCACTTGAGAAACTGATCGGCTTTGGGGAGGATCCAGGTTCTGGCTGAAAGGAGGCATTTTCCTCTGGAGGCTCTAGATCAACAGGATCTGTTTCATCTCCAACTCTTTGTTCTGCATCCTGCACAGTCGGTACTAATTCAGCAATGGGTTCATGTCAAGGCTCCAGTTCCGGTTCTACAGCAATAGTTCATTCCTTAAAACTCTGTGAATGCTAGCCAGACAGAGCCTCAGGCATGGGAACAATGGTAGATGCAGGAACAGGTATGTTAACCACAGTTGTGATTCTGGTAGGACAGGAGCTGGAGTAATCAGGTAAGTCAGGTAAGAACAGGTCTTGATCTTCAGGGTCTGAAAGGTCGGAAGATTTTGGAGTCACTGGGGGTGCCATCACTAATTTTGGCTTTAACTGTTCTGGTTTGGAAGCTGGTGTTAGGTAGCCACAAGGCAGTAGCAGGTCACAGTGGAGGGTCCTAATGGGACAATCTTTGCCTTCTGGTTTAACTGTATATACCGGAAGAGTGCTGGCTTTCTTCTGGATAATATACACATCTGGCTCCCACCGATCTACGAGCTTGTGTTTGCCTCGTAGTTTGACATTTCTAACCAGAACTCTATCCCCAACTGAGAGGTCTGCAGCTATGACTTGCTTGTCGAATTTAAGTGTATTCCTTCCCATAACCTTCTCAGAGTTTTCAGTTGCAATCTTGTAACTTTCTCTGAGACTGAGATGTGATATAAGCTTTTCAACATACTGTGAATGAGATATGGATGGGTTTTCAGACAAAGGCAGTTCAAAAGCTAAGGGCCAGTTTACACGGCGCGTATTTTGAGTGTAACCGCTACTTTCTCTTTGCGACTTTGCTTATCGCCTACACGACGCTGCTGGCCCCCCTCGATGACACCGATACTTTTCTGACCCTGCTCTCAAGGTGGAAGTTTTTCGCTGACCCCCCGTTGATAATGTAAACATCTCCCGTGGAGCTTTTGTTTGAACACATGCACGCAGCACGCACGCGCAGACAGCCGGCATTTTAACAATGGCGGTGGACTGGACAGTGGACACACGCACCACTTTCTGAACTATAGCTGATGGAATATATTTTGATTCTCATATTTAATTATTCTACACCTTACCTGCATCTGTGTTGGAAGAGAGCAGCTGCCTGGATCCAGTTGTCTGTTAACGAGGCAGTCGGACATTTCACGTGTCACGCTGCACTATAACATACTAAATGTGCTATATATTAACAGTTTAACAATAATAAACAGTATTTATGTTAGCGTGGGAGATATTTAAATTTATCTGAGCTAAATGAAGCTATCTGGACTCGTTACGTCATGCCTAACATGCTGCATGTTGAAAATGAAGACACCAGGTTGATTTTTAATTTATTTATTTATTCAACACCACAAACTCATGTCACAAACACTGAGAATTAAATTGAACACTTTTAAAAACACGTTAACCGAACTTTAATGAACTGGACTCTGTTGTTTTCATCCCACTGGACCCACATCCGAACCGCCGGTCCGCTTCGTGGAACGACAGCTTCGACCTCGCAGGAAAAAAATAAAAATAAAACCTCAGTTGGTTGTTCTGTGATCGAACTAAACACAAGGAAAGATTATTAAGAACATCGTTTACCTTGTAGCGCTGCTGTAAATCAGCTGATTCTCACGGACTAAAGTCAGACATGTTGACTCGGTTCCGGTCCAGACGTCCAGTCAGCTGGTGTGCAGCGGCCCCACTTGGTGTCAGATCTGTTGACTCTTATCCAAATTCCAGCTTTAACTTGTTGTTAACTTGTTGACAACAACTTGTAGTAGCTGAACTTTTAGCCAGAGAGGAAAACAGGCTGCCTCGTGTGCTTTGTTTACCTCAGGCAGGCAGCAGTGGCGCATGCGCAGTAGTGAAGGTTCCAAAGATCACAGCGCCATCTACAGGCCCAGCATGGTAACTACAGTAAATTCATGAGTACGGGGGTGGGGGGGGAGAGAGTCGTATCCACAGAATTCGCCCATGTCAACGCAAAACTTTTCACCTAATTAACATACCCAAAAGTTGCGTTTCCCCCACACAGTGTCCGTGTAAACAGGGCCTAAGTCAACTGGAAGGCGGGGTTGACGACCAAACATCAGTTCATATGAGGAGTACCCAATGACGTCATTTCGAGTACAGTTGTAAGAGTGTACCAGCGGCTTCACAAAATATTTCCAGTGAGTTTTATACTCTTCTTGTAGAGTACCCAACATATTTAAAAGTGTTTGGTTGAATCGTTCCACAGGGTTGCCACGGGGATGGTAAGGTGTGGTCCTACTCTTGAGAATTCCAGTTATTTGACAAAGCTCTTTGATAGTGTACGATTCAAAATTGGGTCCTTGGTCACCATGGAGACGCTCTGGGATTCCATAATGGACAAGGAAGTTGTCCCATAGTGCTTTTGCTACTGTTTTGGCTTTTTGATTTGGGGTTGGCACTGCAACAGCATATTTTGTGAAGTGATCGGTTATCACAAGAACATTCTTTGTGTTGCTTCGGTCTGGTTCTATTGAGAGAAAGTCCATACAGACCAGTTTGAGTGGTCTTGAGGTTTTAATGCTGATAAAGGGTGCAGCTTTCTCAGGTTGTGCTTTCCTTCGTATGCATCTCTCACAGTTCTTGACTTTATTACAAACATCAACTGCAGCAATTTCATCAGCAGAGACGGATGGCATGATTTTTTTCATTTACCATTTATTTATCCAGGTAGTCTCTCATTGAGCCACGAGAACTCATTTTCAAGAGAGACCTGTTAGGGAGCAGATGGTGGGGGTTAAGGGCCTTGCTTAGGGGCACAGAGTGGGGCGAATGAGGAATGATAGGTGAAGAGAACTGCATATCATTAACAAAACTGTCTGGTAGATTACCTATGAGTATTAGTAGAGAGCGTTTGCACAAGAGCAGCAACTTGGTCCAGGTTGAGTGAGCTGTACACTATGTAGTTAGATAGACCCCTCATCTCTGACCTGGGTTTACAACTTTTCACATCTCTCTGAAATTCTGAATGGTACTTCTCAAGGAGACAATTGGACACTATTTTAATACATTATTTTGAATCAAAAGACAATAAGTCATAAGAGACTCTCTTATTCCTCTATTTTTGTGTTAATAATTAACCTTGTCTTACTTGCATTATTGAATCCAATGTTATTTCAAAATAATAATTCAAATGATGAATCAAACGGTGAAAGTGAATTAATATGTCAGACTGAACTCGATCAGTTTTGTTAGAAGTTAGAACACAGTTTTAATCAGTTGTTTTATGAAGCTGGCTCCAGTCTAATCTGTTCTCTCTCTTCATTCTAAACAACTTTTTCTCTGTTCTAAAAAACTGATCCTCTCCTATCTGAGTGACCTTCATCCACTGGTTCGTTTGGACCAATGGGGGAAGAACAAGTCTCATCACAGATCCTTTCTTAAAAATCTAAGCTTGTGCTGGAACTGACAGAGTCTGCTGGAGTAAGCCTAAAACCATGGTCTTCTCCAAAGAACTGATGATCGTCTGGTCAACACGCTAATGACCACGTCATTCACCATGCCAAGTTATAAGTTATCTTCAACAGCTGAAAAAGCTCTCTTTTAGTGAGATTCCTTCAAAGGAAGCTCTTATCTTGAAAAGCCAAACCAAGAACTGCCGTTACTTTCGGTTCGAGTCAAGGCAGACGTCTGGAGACGCTGAGAATGGTAAACGAACTGGCCAGTTGGACCAACTGGGGACTGACCATCTTCACAAGGTAACAAGTCGTCATATGCTTTACCAAGGGTACCAACGTGTAGCCGAGATCGACCGGAGAGCTGCCATGTTTCTGGTTAAAACACGTCAAGATAATGCCTTTCCTCATCCTCCATTTTCTTCCTCCTCCATTTTCTCTACTCTGAAACTTTCTTACTTTAAGTAACTAAACTTTAAGTTATTGTGCCAGCAGAGGTATAAGTTATTAAAACCCATAACTTTATTCTGTTGATTCCTATGAAATACGGACGCGTATTTCATCTGTGCAGAAGTTAATTATATGAAACCTGATCACTCGATCATGTAAATATGTGATGTAATTTATAATTATGTTAATTAAATGATTCAGTTCATAAATTGACGTTTCATGTCTTTACATTCTCACCTCCAAGGTACAGAATTATAGGTATTAATCTAAAAAGAGAGAACTCGTGAATATTGATGATAAGTTTGTCAGGTGAAAACCTGATCGATCAATCTATCATCTGGAATATTGTACGGTCAACAAAACTGACCGCTACGATATCCCTACATAATTATGACCCGTACGTGTTTAATGGTGGCCCGTGAACAGGTCTTTGAAAAGTTTAATATTTAATATTTCTGTACTTTGAATGTTGGCATAATTTTGTCCAAGTTTTTAGACTCTGAGAACGGTAGTTTTTTGCCTGGAAAAGTGTGTCAAGCTGCAGGAAACTGCTGGTTAATAATAATAATAATAATAATGTCTTTTTCTGTCATCTGCGTATGTTTCCCATACACAGACGAAATTCGTCTCTGCATTTAACCCAACCACCTACCAGGTGGTGCAGTGAGCAGCCATAGAAAGCGCCCGGGGAGCTGGAGAATTAAATGTGCACTCATAGACACCCCAAGGTGTGTAGTGGCCAGGACGCGAACCCGCGTCCTTCGGGTTCCATGTCAAAAGCCCTTCCACTACACCATCTTGGCTCCTTAATGTCACTTTTAGCTGAGAAATTGTCTTTATTCAACTTTTAAACGTTTGTTGGATGCTGTTGGGTTAAATAATTGTTACGTTTCATGGTTCGGCTGGGTTCGGTTCTGCTGATCCAGTCAGAGTTATCTCTGA
The DNA here is from genome assembly GCA_038048925.1 of Garcialebias charrua. Classification (NCBI taxonomy): domain Eukaryota; kingdom Metazoa; phylum Chordata; class Actinopteri; order Cyprinodontiformes; family Rivulidae; genus Garcialebias; species Garcialebias charrua. The sequence goes on from JBBPBX010097304.1 coordinate 7,375, forward strand.
CTGGTGCAATTCATTTGTTGTTGACCTCCGTGTCAAAACTGCCTATAAGAGCTTCATAGTTCATCTGAAAGTTGCTGTCGAGTGGTATCGTTACATTTTAAGCAGGAATAATAGCATCTTGTAGTCTGAAGCTGTCGGATCGACGAGGTTCTGGTTCTGGACCCGGTCCATTTGTTAGCTCTGACGTGTTGATTAGATATGGATACAGTCCATGTTGGCGACAGTTATTTTGCTATTTTTACTGGGCGCAGCTTGGTAGAACCGTCTGATGTGAAACAATACTTTCACATAATTTTTGGGGTGAATTTTAGCGTTTTATGAGTTGAAAAAGAGTCTAAGTTTGAGATAAGCTATGCTGAGTGCTGACGCTACGTTCTTAGCATGTTGTCATGCTGTGATTGGTTCAAGGTGATCATATGATACGCAGTTGCTCGTCAAATTTCAGTTTTGTTCACACAATTCTGAAAGATTGTCCGGCTTGTTTCGTTTCTATGCATGTAATATCGTCAGAAACTGTTTAAACGCGGTGTTTTGAGATATTTACTGGTGTTTAGGACCGATTAAAAAGTCAGTTCGAACAAATTCCGACGGTATGTCAAAGTCCGTGAAGGTATCACGTACGACACGTCAACGGAAGTGACGTCACCCAGATAGAGAAAAAAAGGAAAAAGATTGTTTCTTTTTATATCTAAAAAGTCCACAGAACTTGTTCTAAATATTTTAAACACATTGGCCCTCATTCACAAAAATGTTCGTATTTTTATCCTAAATTTCTCCTACTTTTGTTCGTATGAAGCGTTCGTACGAACATGCCACGTCAGATTCAACAAAGTCTTCTATCCTGAGGAAACGTGTGTAAATGGGTTGCGTAAATATGATGAATCCCACCTGTTCTAAACAGCTGCGCGTGCACGCGGAGAGGTCATTTACATAATTCCCACCCCTCAAAACACCATATAAGGCCACGTTTCCTGCCTTCTGACAGCAGGAAGTGTCCATTCATTCAAACTCAAGAAGTAAAAGGAGGAACTTCACGCGTTCGGAGATCTGCTCTCAGTCGCGCTGTGGCTACCCCCCCACCCCCCGCAAGTGTCGGATGGTCAAATATCTTTAATTTTAGTGTACTGTGTTACATTATAGTTTCACTTATTCAGAAGAGCCGTGGCGCACCGCTACCCCCCACCCCCCGCAAGTGTCGGATGTGTTTTTGAACAGAAGCATTTTAAAATGTCTCGAAACTACAGTTAACTTCATATTAATATTGTAGTGCATATGTTTTGTCTCCCGTGGGTCGTACAGTATCAGAAATCAAGAATAAATGGTTTGATCTGAAAATGGCTTCAAACAAACGTCTCGCCGCAGCACGGACAGGAGGTGGTCAAGGAATAGTCTGAGATGGTGGACAATAAATGCCACGCTGCAAGACGCGTGCCAACATGTTTTGCAGCACAAATGGGTCATGCGCGCACCTCCTGGTCAGCGCGCAACCACATTCTGCAGGTTATATTTCGAATCAGATATAATAATCAATTGCTCCGATGGTGTTTGGCACAAGATCAGTCTTAATTCGTACTTGTTCTGCGGCGGTGTATGGGAATTTTATGTACCTGGGTGTTAATATGAGGAGCGGCTTTGATGACCAAGGGGAGCGCACGACTCACTGAAGCCTGCGCGACACACCAGACAAATTAAACTTAAAATTATAATTCTAATTCAAACAGAATAACCTATTGTCAAGAATAATTATGGTGCGTGATTTTTTTAAACCCAAAATATTTTCTAAATAACGAAATATGAAGTTATTAGTGGAGAAATTCCGTCTGGATGACAGCAGACTGACGCTCCTAAATTATACCACTCGCAAATTTTGTTCATATCTGAAAAAAATCGTAGGATACGAAAACATTGTTGAATGCCGCAAATGATCCTAAATCACTCGTACGAACAGTTTAAGAACAAATCTGTGCATACGAACGGTTCGTGAATGAGGGCCATTGATTTGCTTCTTAAATGAACGTTTGTTTAAGCGATTGTCACATCCAGGCTAAAACTCATCCAAAAAGTTGATTTTTCACCATGTTTGTTTTCCAGCTAACGGAATTAGCGGTAGTCAACGTGGCCTTAGAGTCAACAGCGCCTCTGTAGCGGTTAGAATGAGTAATTACATTCACATTGTGGTAAATTTAAGCTTTGAAAACCTGCAATCTGCTGGTTTAAAAGAATGAGAACAGGAAACATGACACAGAATAGATGCTAAAATCTGCATTTATTTTAAAACATCTGTTAAAGTTATTCTGTGCACTCCAGTTTGTTTAAAAAATATATATATTTAAAATAACAAACAGGAAATCCATTTTCACTCCTGATAACTGTCAAAATACAGCAAAACAGTTTAGCCAAACTGAAATACATCTTTTTAAGGCATGATGGATGGAGCAGCATCCTGGGAACATTTTAGTGTGAATATTGCATTTATTTCAAATCTTTTTAAAAGCGTTTGAGTAAGTAGAACAGAAATCATGCTTGGCTTAGTTAGTAACTGTACTGTTATCACTACGTGTTAAATACGCTGTGTATGTTAACGTAGATTAACAGCAAGCCAAACTCAATTCTCATGAGCCAGGAAGCTGAGCGTCTTGCTCCTTTATTACGCCTTTTACAAAGGTATGGTAGCTCGATGAAAGGTTGAGTGAAACTACAAACAAAAAACAGAAACAGCTACATTAGCGTGACCATTACATTGGGACATGGCTAATTACTGGAATAAACACACTCAGAAAACGATCTCAAAATAAACTAGTAAAAACATACAACACCAAACAGATAACAGATTGAACTTACAGCCATTGCTTTCGGAGGTGAAAGAAAAGTTTGATGACTCAGGAGGTGAAATTTATACATTAACAGACAGGATTTCTCTCTGCAAAAACGTTTTCCCAACTTCTGTTGCTAGGGAAGATTAACTGCCGTTGCTAGGGGACGTTCTAACTGCTGTTGCTACCCACAATGCACTGCCAACTCAAAATTCCCCTTCAAAATAATATACAGATAGATCAACACTGTGGAAGTTTTCTTTTTTCTTCTTTTTCAAACTAAATTATTAAGAAATGTCCAACTTCCAGCCTTGGGCAGAACACTCCCCGCCTGGCGTCACTGATGCCACTACTTTTTATCAGTCACGTCAGTCTCTAAGAGCATAACAACATCTGAGATGGGACGCAAATAAGTCTTAGAGATGCCCTGAGATGATGTCTTCACTTCCACCTTTCTGACTTTTCCGTCACTGCTTGGAAAAGTGGTTGTGATGATGGCCATTGTCCATTTGTTTCTGTGTGCTTGATGTTGTTACAACAACACAATGTCGCCTTGCTGAAGGTTGCGTTGCGATCTATGCCACTTGCGTCTTGATTGGAGGGTGTTGAGATATTCCTCCCTCCAGCGTCTCCAAAATTCATTGGCGAATACCTGCACTTGCTTCCACTGGCTTTTGAGCATGTCTTTTCCACTATCTTTAGGAACGTCTCATCCTCAAAAGACAGAGCACGCTGGTTGTCTTTCTCTGTGCGCTCGAAAACTTTCTCTCTGAGATTTTCTTCTGCTGCATGAAGTTTTGAGCTGTGTTTAACGGAGTTATTCTTGTGCTCCCCGCCGTAGCATAGTTTTTCTTTTGGGCTGATGCTGTTAGGACAAGGAGTGAAGAGAGATGGACGTCCATTGGAGAGAATGTGCGTTTTGTAGACGTTGGCAGTTGGCTTATGAGCGTTGAGGCATACTTCCCCCACAATTACCCAACCCAGATCCAGGCACTGGGCAAAGGGAGCACTAGGGGGTCCATTTACTTGTCTTCGTACTTTGTGGACTTGTATGATGTCTCTGCCCAATAAAACTGCTATCTCAGCATCTGGATCATACTTTGGTATAAGAGGAGCGAGATGTTTCAAATGAGCGTGGGCCAGAGCGACTTCAGGCGTAGGTATTTCATTTCTATTAAACACTATCTCGTCGCATTCAATGAGAGGAGGGAGGTCTAGACATGGACCTCCACCTACTGGCTCTATTTGGAACCCGACTGCTTTCCTGCCACACATTTCAGTTAAACCAGCACACGTTCTCATGTTGTATGTCAGATGCTTTCCCTTGATGCCAAATAGCTCAAAGAATTCGGGACGAGCCAGTGAGCAATTGCTTTGATCGTCAAGGATCGCATACATCTTGACAGAGCGTTCTGGTTGACCTTTAGGGAAAACTCGAACTAGGCATACCTTAGAGCAAGAACGTGGGGGACAGCCTTCACCGCAGATTTCAGTGCACCGTGACGTTACCTCAGGTGGCGTGTTGTCTTGGAGCTGAAGCTCTGGTTCGGGCGTGTTTTCTGGCTGGGGTTGTTGAACCTCATCAGGGTGCATGGCAGAGCAATGTCTTTCACTCTGGCACTCTTCACAACTGATTTTCACATCACAGTCCTTTATTGTGTGTGTAGGAGAACAACAACGAAAACACAGTCTGTTCTCTTTGAGTATGTTTCGTCTTTCTTGTACTGGTTTGATCCGGAAAGCTCTGCATTTCGTTAGAGGATGCGATTTCCTGTGGACTGGGCAGTAACGGGTTAGATCATCTTCTTTCTTACTAGGAAGAGTGGTTGTACTAACCTCTGTCCTGTTTACGGTGAGAGGAGGTTTGTAGCCAATTTGTTTAGATGGAGGTCTTTCACCTCTGTTGAAAGGCTGATTGCTGCATGTCACAAAACTTGGATCGTTTCTCGCTTTTGCCTCTTCTTGGACAAACTTCACAAAATATGAGAAGGGAGGGAATGTCACTTGATATTTTTGTTTGTACTTTGAACCTACTTGAAGCCATTTATCTTGTAAACTTGGAGGTAGCCTTTCCGCTATGGGCTTAACACCTCGTGGTGTGTCGAGGTAAGCGAGGCCTGGGAGATAAGTTTCATTTTTAGCAACCAGCAGCTCTAGGAGCAAATCTCCTAGTTCCCTGAGTTTTACATTGTCTCTATTTGTAAGGTGAGGGAAGTTGTCTAGTTTTTTAAACAAGGCATTTTCTACTACTTCTGGTGTAGCATAACATTCTTCTAACCTGTCCCATGCTAACTGGAGGGCAGCTTTGGGGTTAGTGGTATAAACAGCTCTGATCCTTTTGACATGCTCTGAGGACTCATTACCGAGCCATTTCACTAGGAGGTCTAACTCTTGACTGTATGTGAGGTCTATGTCTTCAGTTGCATTCAAAAATGATGACTGCCATGCTCTGAAATTTTCAGGGGTGTCATCAAATTTAAAGAGCCCCGTCGTGATTAACTCTCTGCGTGCAAGGAACTTAGCAAAGTCAGTCAAAGGTGGGTAATTGTGGTGGGGATCATGGTAACCGTTCGGCCTGACATAGTCTCTTGGTGTGTCAAAATGTTCATCTTTTACATACATTTTCTTGAGCACCGGTGGGGAAGGAGTTTGACCAAATCTCCTTGGGCCGAATGATAATGCTTTAAATACTGG
>JBBPBX010097306.1:0-12881 GCA_038048925.1 Garcialebias charrua
TCTGAATTAAGTACAGTAGTAGTTGTTAAACTGTACCTCTGGTTCCCTCTGAGTCCAAGATCTTTTTACCCTGGCCATCAGTGAGGATGAGTGTGTCCTCCTGCTGAAGAGCTTCATTGACTTTACTGATGATGCCTCCAACAGAAGCCTCAAATTCTGAGAAGCGTACGTTTAGTGTTGTACTCGTCTCAAGCTTTCCATCTACAACTTCTCCAATGAAGATGCTCCTGAATATATATATAAAGTTTAGACACATTTCTTATTATATTACTCAGGTAACATATAACTTTAAGCATCCCCACTTTACAGCAATTCTTAAGCAAATATTTTGCATTTTTACTCCACTATCATGTTGAAAGAAAAAAAATCACCTTTGGAATACTTTTGTCGTAGCACCTCTTCCACTGGTAGAAGCTCTGGCAGTGGAAGCTGAGCCAGCAGCAGCACTGGGTGGCCGGTGGAATGCAAAGCGGGCAGGCTGGTGTGAACCTCCTGCCACAGGTTCCTCAACGCCTTCGCCATGCACCTCATAATGACCTCGTTCTGTTAGGCCGATGGTGCTGAAGTGGCCGTCATCATGAGGGAAAATAGCCACATTGCTGTCATCTGTCAGATACAGGCTGGAGCTATTTACCTGTTGGGGAACAGAGTTACTACAATGAGCTGGAGGAGACTGGGTTTATTTGTAAAAAGTTGTTCATTTGTACAACCTGGGTTAAATTTGAAAACGTAAAATTTTTAACAGTTGTGCATCATCACACAACTGTGAGCCTAATCAACTAATGATTTAACAACTAGTTGTCACCACCATTACTATTCAAACATTAATTTATCTTATCACAATGTAATGCAAACATGTCAATGGTTCTTGCCGTTTCATTTATTTCATTTACCTGACTGATTTTATTTTATTTATCGTCTAACTGATGATTCACAATTTGTGAAAATTGGTAGGTTAAATTTGAACACACATTACAAAGACTTATCTACAGTAAATTATTTAAATTATTTATAATTACTTATCTTACCCAGTAAATTTTTAAACTTAAGAAACTATTAGCATTTGTGCAAATAAAAGCTAATCGCTGGTACAGTACATGTACAGTACACAGCATGTGCACATGCTGACTTTTATCGTTTAAATATTCGTGGTTATACTGCCGCGCCAAAACAAAACTTCAGTACCTGGAAGATCCTGCCGATTTTTTCCGTCGTCATATCTTCCTCTTTGAGAGTAACTCGCTTGTTATCTTTGAACAAAACGTAGCTATCCATTTGTAAAAGTTGCGTCCACAGCTCGTGTGTGTTAGCTTACTGTATGTGCGCACTATCAGAACAACTTCCGGGTCACTCATTTGTTAGAAAATAAAAATAAAAAACAAATAAGTCCGCAGGACATTTTTCAAAAGTTTGATTTTTGATTGAGGTTGAAGTCCAAAATGCAGAAAAACGATGACGTATTGTATTTTTTGATTCACACATGAAAAGGAATATTGAAATGACACGTCGTTTTTTCCTTTTTTCATTTTTGTTATGCAATGGAAAATCAATTGAACGAAGGGTACACGGACCCCCAAGGCTCTGTCCTCGGATCCCTCCTCTTCATCATTTATCTCCTTCCTCTAGGTCACATCTTCCGCAAATACGGCGTCCGTTTCCACTGTTATGCTGATGACACGTAGCTCTACTTGTCATCAAAACCTAACTCCACCCACCCACCCTCCATCCTCACCGACTGTCTCAATGAGCTAAATCACTGGTTTTCTAACAATTTCCTTCAACTAAACAGCAACAAAACAGAAATCATTCTTGTTGGTACCAAAAACTCTATTTCAAAATCAGAACATCTTCTCGTCCCCCTTAACAACTCTCTGCTATCCCCCTCCCCTCAGGTCAAGAGCCTCGGTGTCATCCTCGACACCACTCTCTCCTTCACTTCACACATCAACAATATTACTCGGTCTGCCTATTTCCACCTCCGTAATATTAACCGTCTCCGTCCTTCTCTCACACCCCGCTCCACAGCCATCCTGGTGCACAGCCTTGTGACTTCCCGTATTGACTACTGCAACTCCCTTCTCTACGGCCTCCCCAACAAATCTCTCCACAAGTTACAGATGGTCCAGAACTCAGCTGCCCGTGTCATCACTCAAACCTCCTACTATAACCACATCACTCCTGTCCTGCAGCAGCTCCACTGGCTCCCGGTTAAATCACGCATCATCTTCAAAATTCTACTCCTCACGTTCAAATCTATCCACAACCTTGCCCCTCCTTATCTATCTGACCTCCTACAAATCTCCATCCCATCACGCTCTCTCAGATCCTCCTCTTCGCTACATCTCCATGTACCCTCTGCCCGCCTCTCCACCATGGGGAGCAGGGCCTTCACCTGCTCTGCCCCTCACCTCTGGAACGCTCTACCGCCAGACCTTCGAAACACCACCTCCCTTTCTCTGTTCAAGACTGCCCTGAAAACACATCTCTTTAGACTAGCTTATCACTAACTTTACTAAATGTATTTTTATCTTCCATTTTATATCCTTTATGTATTTTATATTTCAATTTGTCGCTGATAATGTTTGCTTTGTATTACACTGTATTGGTTTGTTAAGTGTCCTTGGGTGTCCTGAAAGGCGCTTTTAAATAAAATGATTATTATTATTATTATTATAAATGAGGGTGTTTCACCTTTTTCCATCCACATTTTTTGACGTAGTCGTAGCGAGGCTTTAACCGGTGATCTTCTGATCACAGGCCCACCCTCTCTAGCCACTGCGCCACCACTCCCCCCAAAAAACTAAGCTAACTATTTTGTGCTTGTTGCTAGAGCAGGGGTCACCAACATGGTGCCCGCGGGCATCCGGGTGCCCCCAAGGACCATTTGAGGTGCCCCCGGACCGTTCTGTTAGTTAGCAATTTGCTTCATTTTGCTAGTGAATAAAAGATAAAAGAAACAAGTACAGGTAAGTACATGAAAATCAAGTTTAAAAAGAGAACTGTTTATTTGTTTTGTCTCCATTTTGGGGACTTCTTCCTCTCCAGAAGGTTTTATGTTTTCTTACGAAGTGATGGAGGCTTTTAGAATTTCTCTGAGGTTATATGTCAGCCGTCACCGCAGGAGAACTGGAAGATGTCTCTGGAAAGAAGTCTTTATCTGAGACGTCCCTCACCAGATGATCAGAGGTTAGAGGAGTTGGTCTGGTTCTTCATGCCGGGAGACTTCTGCTCTTTGGACCTCTTTGCTGAACTCGTCCATCATGCATTCTGAAATGAATGTAAAGAATACAGAATTAATTTCACTGTCAGCTTGTAGTTGATCGTGATGTTTTCATGTCATCCAGCTATTTCTTTAGTTTTATTTCCTTTTTCTGATATGTTTTTTTTAGGACTTCAAACTCACGTTGCATGTTCTCTGCACCAGCTTGGTTCAGGTGGACCTCCGTGACTTGTTGTGGTGAAGACAGAGCCTGTTGATGCACACAGACAATCTCAGATCGGTACTTTCTGCTCAGATCTTCGTATGAGAGCTTGACTTCCATCAGCTGATTTTGGAGTTCGCTGCTAAGATCTTTTTCCATCTGAAGTTCAGACGATAAATTCTTCACACTGCTGATGTGAGCAACTTTTAGTTCTTCATAGTCCTTCTGAAGTCTTTTCTTCCTGTGTCTGAGAGAGACAATCTTGGCAGAGAGCGGAGAGTTTTAGCATATGCATATTTATGTTTAGATTCCTTTACCTTCTGAATATAAATCTTCTTCAGCGACTTTTGTTTTTTAAGCTGGGTCTTTGTTTCTTCAAGTTCTTGCCCCAGCTGGCGTGCTCGTTGGTTTTCCTCAAGCAGTTTATCCTTTTCTTGGTTAAGAAGTGCATTCAGGTTGTCGATTTCCTGCAAGTACATACAGGTAACCCCCGACCTACGAACGAGTTCGGGACCTAAGAACCGTTCGCAGCTCGATCCTGTCGTAGGTAGGGGGTGAAAATTGCGTCCCGTTCGTAGGTCGTTATTTCGTTCGTAGGTCGCGGAAATACCGCTAACGGTGCGCCGCGCAGACATTTAACAGCATGAGACTGACATTCTGGGCCATAAACATGCACAGAACTTTATTTACAAACACTTATCTAAACCATTACACCACACATTCATCCATAAACACACACAGTAACTGTACATCAGTAACTTCACATCAGAACTGCAGGAAATCAGCTGGAAATCACATCAGCAAAATGATGTCAACAATCACACATGAACACTTCTCAAAGTGCAGCTTTTAACATCACAACAGCAGCAAATCAGGGACTCCCATCAGCAAAATGATGTCAACAATCACACAAGAACACTTCTCAAAGTGCAGCTTTTAACATCAGAGCAGCAAATCAGGGACTCCCATCAGCAAAATGATGTCAACAATCACACATGAACACTTCTCAAAGTGCAGCTTTTAACATCAGAGCAGCAGCAAATCAGGGACTCCCATCAGCAAAATGATGTCAACAATCACACATGAACACTTCTCAAAGTGCAGCTTTTAACATCAGAGCAGCAAATCAGCAGGAACTGACATCAGCAAAATGATGTCAACAATCACACATGAATCCATAAATCCATCAGCAGCATCACATCTATCAGAAGCATGTTGCAACCATCATGTTTTTGAAACCAGTGCGTTGATGAGTGTCCATGTGCATGAGAAAGAAGTCCATGAACTCAGAAAAAGCTAGAAGCAGCAGAAAAATGAAACAAAATTGCCTTACTTTGACTGAAGTGTAGGTAGACAGATGTTTTTCTCTCGTTCGTATGTCTCTTCTCATCAATCACCGTAACTAACCCACGAGGGACAAAATGGCCGCAGCCCTTTAAATAGTTACCGCTTTACCTGTACGGATCCCTCCGCCGCCAGGTGCACTGCGGCTGTGTGTACATCCGCCAGAAGCCCAGCCCCCCCTCTCGCTGGCGGTACTTTTCCACTGTCATGCGCAGTGTCACACCCATGCCCAACAAGCAACAGCCAAAGGCAATCCCCTCCCCCACCTCGCCGATTGCCATATGTGACGCAGTTACGCCGTAGCTCGATTATATACTTGTAATGGGGCTCGTTCGTAGGTCGTGCATCCAGTCTGCCGTAGCTCGATTATATATTTTAGCTTGGTTCGTTCGTAGGTCACGAACTTTTCGCCGTAGCTCGATGGCATTCTTCAACTTTGGCTCGTTCGTAGGTCCCGTGGTTCGCAGGTCGATGGAGTCGTAGGTCGGGGGTTCCCTGTATTTTGATACAGCAAAGCTCCCTGATTCCTGCCTCGTCTAGTCGTCTGATATTGAGGTCTTCGAGTTGCCATTTTTCCATAAAAGTGCAGCGCCGCTAGCATAATCCTTAAGATGACTGTGAAGTTTCCTTCTCTGTCCTGTTTTGTTTTTTGTTTGTTTACTTTTAAAATTACATTCTGCTACTGAAATTTAAACACAAACAAAGAAAAACATAAACATGAGCCAAGAATAAATGACTGAATACAGTATATGAATTTAGGACAATATACAGGTAGTCCCCGACTTACGAGCGCTCTTACATACGAGGTCCCGGACTTACGAGCTGGCGAAAGAGAAGTAAATTTGCAAAAAAAAAATACAGCACTTTTTTGTGTTTTTAGATGAAAGTGTGTTAGCTAACCGTTTGGAAACACGTTTCCGACCATGTTTATGAACTAATATGAACGTTTTTGATGAAAAACGAGTGTTAGTAGTAGCGCTAGCATAAATGTTCCAACTTACGAGCGAAAATCCGGACTTACGAGAACACGTGCTTCGTGTTCCAACTTACGAATTTTCGTGTTACGAGCAACTCGCAGGAACGGAACTCGCTCGTAAGTTGGGGACTACCTGTATTTGTTGCTAAGCAATGAAAAAAGCCAATCTTTTATTTTGACATTCTACCTGTGCTTTATTTTTTTAAGCAAAATGTAAACATTTTTCTTTTTGCCCTGCTGGGTTTTAAATTCCCCAGAGGCTTTTATTTAATTGTGTTTCAAACAATATTAATGGTGGTTGCCATGTTGGAGTAACAAAAAGGCAGACATATTTCCTGAATCATATCCACAGTATTCCTACGCCCCATGATGCTTTGCGCGAAATGTGCACACGACTTCCGGTTGACCTGAAACCCCGTTTGTTTACATGCGAGTAATACAGTTGAAGACAGTCCAAACTTTGTTGTTTTAGTTCATTAAAAATGTGGGAACACCACTCGTTTTGTTAAAAGAGGAGGGACAAATAAAAAGAAATTACAGATGTTACCTGATCGCGCAGACATAATTTAAAAATAACGCGTTTGCTCCGGCCTCTCGGCTAAGGTTTATTAGCAGCTATCTCGGCTAAAGCTACCGGTCGCGTCTGAGATCTATCGTTTTAAGAGTAAATCTTCCAAAACTCTCATTAATAAACCCTCCCTGAATAAAAATATGTTACCTGATCGCGCAGACATAATTTAAAAATACATAAATAGCGAACGCGTTTGCTCCGGCCTCTCGGCTAAGGTTTATTAGCAGCTATCTCGGCTAAAGCTACCGGTCGCGTCTGAGATCTATCGTTTTAAGAGTAAATCTTCCAAAACTCTCATTAATAAACCCTCCCTGAATAAAAATATGTTACCTGATCGCGCTGACATAATTTAAAAATACATAAATAGCGAACGCGTTTGCTCCGGCCTCTCGGCTAAGGTTTATTAGCAGCTATCTCGGCTAAAAATACCGGTCGCATCTGAGATCTATCGTTTTAAGACAGTAAATCTTCCAAAACTCTCATTAATATCCCTCCCCGAATAAAAAGAAATAACAGATGTGACCTGATCGCGCTGACATAATTTAAAACTACATAAATAGCGAACGCGTTTGCTCCGGCCTCTCGGCTAACGTTTATTAGCAGCTATCTCGGCTAAAAGTACCGGTCGCGCCTGACATATGTCATTTTAAGACAGTAAATCATCCAAAACTCTCATTAATAAACCCTCCCTGAATAAAAAGAAATTACAGATGTTACCTGATCGCGCAGACACAGCCATAGAGAAGGATGCAGGGACACTCTTTCTTTGTTTTGGGTCCGTGTTGAAAACACTGTTGTTTTAGCCAAAGATTTAGCTTGGTCCGGTTGTTGGTGCAGCCGCGAACAGCACAGCAGGTACCTGAACCCCGGTAGGACATTTCAGTAAACGTTACGTTTAAACAAAAGCTGTGTTTGCTCCGATAAAATGAATGAAAATAACTTTCAAAAACACCCGCGATCCATACTCCACCTATGGAATACAGGCACTTCCGGTGTCGGACCGGAAGTTCAATGCACATTCGCAAATACAGTGACACCTCCAAGAATACTGTGGATAAGATCTTGTGGTTGCCATGGTGATCCCAGTATGTTTGGAGCAGAGCCATATAAAGTGAGAGTTGCGACACTTCCTTAGAGTTCCATTGTAAGAATGGAATGCGGAAGTCACGTGGGTCATGGAGGGGGCGATTTGTTCCATGGCTCTGGTTACAGTCTGACGCTGCCTGCAGTAGCGCTCCGTTGCCGCCAGAGGGCGCAGCTCCACAAGGTTTCCATAGCCGTAGTTTGGAACGATTGACCGCCTGTCGGCGAGTTCAAAGGGTGTCGGAACTCTCACTTTATATGGCTCTGGTTTGGAGGGGAGAGAGCTCACAGCACAGCTCTTCAGACAGGCAGGCAGAAACTCAGGTTCAAGGTTCTTTATTGTCATTCACATCACATGTGGTACATGAGGTGGAACAAAATCGTGTACACAATGTCCCAGTTACATCCAAATATAGCAAAAATATAAATGGTGAAAGAAACAGTACTAAGGATCTAAGATTTAACTAAGAAATGCACTAAACCAAGAAATACACTGAACACTTCATAGTGCAAAACAATATGTCGAACAACAGCAGCACGAACATGAGTTTGTGTGAACAGATGAGCAATGGTGGGCGCCAGACCGCTAGGGAGCGCTAAAGCGCTAATCCGCTTACAGTGGACCTAAACTTTTTGTCAGCGTTTTTGTGGATTGACTAACTTTTATAATTCATAAGCGGATTTGTGCTATTTTTATTTAAAATGCAGTACCGCTAATAACTAATTATCTATCAGTAAAAACCAATAAACTTATTTACAAGCTCTTATGCTGCTTGTTTTACCTTTTTCCCCACCGTAAGAGCAGAGAGGAGGAAGGGTTGGAGGGGGGAGAGCGGAGAACAGACTCGGATCTACCATGTAGGTAAATGATGCCTGGGGATCCCATCAGCATGGGGCCCCGGCCCCGCCGCGCCCCGGCCAGTCACCTAAATCCCTAACATTGATCCTGCTTGTTAATGTACATTTAACATAAAAATAATTATAGTTACGATGAAAACGATCATTAAAGTCCATGACCCACCATGTTTTCAAATTGCATCGCCATTAATATTTATTAGTTTATTTAAAAATAATACAGGAGCGTTTATTTATATTGTAGAGAAATAATGCAAAATGTGTTATTTCATGATTTATAGCAGATTTTAGCAGAAGCTCCGGGAAGATCTGCCCCTCTCCAAATATGGGCATTCACATCACTAAAGATTCCGCCTTGGAGTTACAGGCGGAGTTTTAATAAGCCTTCATCAACTTCCATGACCGCTGCTCAGAGAGAGGAAAAAAAAAAGAGAAGCGGTTGCTCACTGATGTCTGTCATATTCTGAGCAGCATCCACGTAGACATACTAGTTTAATTCGCTTGATCGCGACAAATTCATTCATTTCCGCATCGCCTTTTTATTCTCTCCCCTGACCAGACAGGTCGGGAGTAGAAAGGCAGCCGCAGCGCGGAGCTCTGTCGGTCTGGATGTACCATCGCGCGCGGGCTTCCCCGTGCTCTCTGTGCTTCCCCGTGCTCCAGCAACAAGGCTGGACAGAACCGAGCCCCAGCACGAACTTCAAAGCTGACCCGCAGCGGAACGGGGAGCCAGGGAGAAGCCGCACGGCTCGCTCCTCTCTGGGCAGAGGAGAGGAGAGCAGCCAGCAACAGTCGCAGCGGTGTTATATCTTATTAAAAAGGTCTATAAAATAAATAATAAATAAAAGCAGACCACTGGTCCAGTTGTACACAAAAATGCACCAGGAAATATGCAGTTTTACTCTCACTCTCATAAACCTCCATGGAAACTCACTCCTACCTTCTGCCTTGCTTTCTGGGTGGAGATCAATGTAACGAAAGGCATGACCCTTCGGGACTTTTCGGCCAGGTTTCCGGATTCATTCGGGAGTGGGTTTTTTTTTTTTTTTTTTTAACCCTCGCCTGGCCCAAATGCAAAAATGAAAATAAAATTCATAAAATACTACAGTAATTCTCCAATATGGTGAATTGTTACTGTCACGGTGGGTGTTGTCCTTTAAATACGCAATTAAAAAAACGGTCGATTTCTTTATCCCCCTACTAAAAATGGACTATTCCATCTTGACATCTTCCTGGGAACCTCCTTGCTCCCTCTCTCTCTCTCCCCCTCTGCACCTCTAATTGACAGCAGCTGTGCTCAATCAACTCTACCTCAGGAGGACTATAAGAAGCTGCAGAAGCCATCCTACAGGCGCTGGGACATTGGCCTGCTCACGGTAGTGTCAAGTTCTAGCCTTTTGTGTCAGCTTTACTAGAGAAGTAATTCTTGTGTCTTGTTGCCTTCTCTCTCAGAGCCTTGGACCTTATTGTCTGCCTGCCCTGCTGGAATCTATCTGGAAGTCTTCAAGCCTCTTGGAACTCCACAGCTGCTGGGCCTTCCACCACTTGCCACTCTCTCATGCATCTTGGTTTACTCATCAGACTGTTTCCTCTGTGCCTCGCTCCTCAACATTCTCAGTAAGACAGATCCCTCTCTGAATATTCCTCATCTCCTACTGGCCACTAACCCCCTCGTCCATTCCCCAGGTTTTTGCTGAATTCAAGATACTGTCTTTTCACTCCTGTAAATAAACACCATTAAACTTTTAATTGTGTCCTGGTTATCTGTTCAGTCCTAATCTTTCATCTGGGGTACATCATTATTATCACAGAATGTCCCAGCCACACCAAGTACCCTTGAAAGATCCAGGCGCTGAACAGTTCCAGCTCACACTACAAACTATGTTTCAGAAAATTGAAAAGAATGAGGCCACACTGGAACGTTTACTAGCTGTTCAACAAAGCAATCAATCCAACCTTCAAGAACTCGGCAGCCTGACGTACTCCCTGAAACAAGAGGTAGCTCAACTCCAGCCATCAGGCACAACATCTACTTCAGAGGTCAGTCACGCCAGCTTAATTCCTCCCCAAGCCACCCTGGAACAGAATTTAAAACCAGCCGAGCTTTTCAGTGGTGATCCTAAGCTGTGTGCAGGTTTCATTTTACAATGTGAGCTAACTTTTCAAAGAGCTCCCAGTCTCTATGCTACAGATGTTGCTAAAGTCTCATTTTTTACTACACATCTTAAGGGAGAGGCGTTACGTTGGGCTCAGGCTTACTTAACTACTCATTCACTTCATACCATAACGTTTTCCTTGTTTTTAGACGAATTCACACGGGTGTTTGATCAACCTCTTCAACAAACTGAAGCTGTAAAACGGCTACTCACCCTCCGTCAAAGGGGACGCTCGGTGACTGAACACGCCCTCGAGTTCCGGATCACAGCTGCCCGAACCGGATGGGATGAACTCGCCCTCAGAGGTACTTTCCTTCATTCTCTCTCTAACCCCATCAGGGACCGGTTAGCAGCGCTTGAAGAGCCCCAGAGTTTGGACGAGCTGATTCACCTCGCCACACGAATCGACAATCAGCTGCAGGAGAGAAAGTGGGAGAGGGACTACGACTCCCAGCATCCCTCCACTTCCGGTTTCCGCCCAACGTCACAGCGATCAGCCGCCCCGAGTTACAACTACAAGTCCCAGAATGCAGCATTCTCTGGTTTTCACCCACCGTCACACCAATCACAGCTGCCCGCACTGGAATTCAGGTCTTCACCCCAACCAGAACCCATGCAGTTGGGTCGAGCTCGCCTCTCCCCAGAGGAAAAACAACGTAGAATCATGAATAAAGCCTGTATCTACTGTGGGGTGCAAGGACATTTCATTGCTCGCTGTCCACAGTTGGGAAACGGCTCTGCTCACCAATAGGGCAGGAGTTATCGGTGAGAAACTTTTCTTTTTCTTCTCCTGTGTCACGATTTGAGTTAAAATCTACTATTATCACTGACCAGCATAAGCACCCTGTGTTAGCACTTGTTGATTCTGGGGCAGAGCAAAACCTCATCAGTCAAGATCTGGTAGATCTCTTATTCATTCCCACTCAACAACTACCGGTCCCACTGTCCATGTCTGACATTACAGGTCAAAGATTTGCCTCGGTACAGAGGAAGACTCTACCGTTACATCTTCTAATCTCTGGAAATCATCATGAACATAGTGTATTTTTTGTATTCGACTCATCTACACCACAACTGATCTTAGGCTACCCTTGGCTTAAAGAACACAATCCCGTGTTGAACTGGCATAGTAACAGAATTGAACAGTGGAGTCCACACTGCCTTAGGAACTGTATGAGAACTGCTGTTCCAGCCTCTGCTAAACATTTTGAGACTCCTGAGCCCGTTGATTTATCTCTGATCCCTGCTGCTTATCACGATCTGGCCCCCGTCTTTAACAAACAGAAGGCTCTATGCCTACCACCTCACCGTCCTTACGATTGCACTATTGACTTACTACCTGGGGCTCCTCTTCCTTCCAGTCGTCTCTACAATTTATCCGGTCCTGAGAGAGGGTCTATGGAAGAATATATTTCTGAATCATTGGACTCTGGGATAATTCGTCCCTCAACTTCACCGGTTGGGGCAGGGTTCTTTTTTGTAGCAAAGAAAGATAAGACCTTGCGCCCCTGTATTGATTATAGAGGACTTAATCAAATCACTATCAAAAATAAATATCCCTTACCACGTATTGACTCCATTCACGAACAACTCCACCTAGCCAAAATCTTCTCAAAACTGGATCTCCGTAGCGCTTACCATCTTGTTAGAATCAAGGAAGGGGATGAGTGGAAGACAGCTTTTAAGACCCCACTAGGGCATTTCGAATACTTAGTCATGCCTTTCGGACTCACTAATGCCCCCGCTGTATTTCAAGCTCTGATCAATGATATTCTGAGGGATTTTTTGAATGTTTTCGTGTTCGTTTATTTGGATGACATTTTAATCTACTCACAGGATGAGGATCAACACATTCATCACGTCAGAATGGTTCTTCAACGTTTGTATGAGAACCAACTATTTGTCAAGGCTGAGAAATGTGTTTTTCATGTCAAGTCTGTTTCTTTTCTGGGTTTCATATTCGAGGAGGGATGTTATCGCACGGATCCAGCTAAAACCAAGGCAGTGGTGGAATGGCCAACTCCTGAGACACGCAAGCAGCTGCAACGATTCTTGGGCTTTGCCAATTTCTACCGGAGGTTTATTAAAAACTACAGCCGGATCGCTGCCCCACTTACTCAATTAACCTCCACATTACGGACATTTAGATGGACTTCTGAAGCTGAGACTGCTTTTGGTAAGCTTAAGGACTTATTCTCTTCTACGCCCATTCTGTGCCATCCTGACCCTGAGAAACAATTTATATTGGAGGTCGATGCTTCAGACGTCGGTGTAGGAGCAGTCTTATCTCAGAAATCTTCCAACAAACTACACCCGTGTGCTTTTTTTTCTCGACGCCTCTCCCCTGCCGAGCAAAATTATGATGTGGGGGATCGTGAGTTGCTTGCCATAAAACTAGCTCTGGAGGAATGGCGACACTGGCTCGAGGGTACAGCCATCCCTTTCTTCATATGGACAGACCACAAGAATCTGAC
>JBBPBX010097307.1:0-12881 GCA_038048925.1 Garcialebias charrua
CAGGGGTGTCAGAGTCAAATACACCAAGGGCCAAAAAAAAAATTTGCTACAAGCCAAGGGCCGGACTGGTTCAATGTTCATATTGAAATGATTTCACATAGCCTGTTGAACCAAGACCTAACAGACTGTCTATTATTTAAGGATTAAATTAATAAAACATTTTTTAACAGGCAAACAGCAAAAAATTAAATTGTTTAAAAAAATATATATATATGTTTCTTAATATCAAGATAAATGCATAAATAAAAGTGCATGCATTATAAACTGAAAATGCATTATTGTGCAGCTCTATGATCCTTCTGATCACCACTTTCAAATAGGAAAATAAGAAAATAAATCAAATCAGTTGTATTCTTTCTCATGGCTCTGTCCCCGAGTCCATTCAACTGAAAAGTAAATATAAATAAATAAAATACAATAAAATAAAATACAAAAATCTATGGCACACAGCCAAAACAATACTTCCTTCAAAGAAAAATCATGTCTTGTAGAAACAAATGTAAAAATTTAACTGAATTAAAAACTGAAAATTTGTTACAGCTCTGTGATGCTCTTATCTGAGCCTGATACTTGGAGGTGCCTCATCTTTTGTACAAGTTCATCAATGTTTGGGGTTAGGCTCTGAGCTGAGGAAGTCCTCAGGATTGATTACCTCCATGAACATGTAGTCTGCCTCCCACCTGGCTTGAAACCCCTGTTCTCTGTGTCCACCTTACGTTTAGACATTTTAGAGGAGGGGTGCAAATGTAGCTGAAAGTTTATCTCTGCTCTGACTGCTGATGAATAATGAAGCCACTTGTGCAAGCTGAAGTGACTTCATGAGCAGAGCTACCTGCCTAAATAAAGGTTGAATGATTAGGCATACAGCTGTCTTGTGACTTTTTATTAATATACTGTACTTTTTTATGATTGTTGGCTGTTGGCTGCAAGTATGAAGCTGTGAAATCCTTCATTTTCTACAGCTGATAGCTGTTGGTCATTAATTATGATGAAGTTCAGCAACTTCTCTGCTTCAGCTGTGTGTTTTTATTGTTCAGTCTGGGAGTATTGTCCCTCCTACGAGATTATCAGGTCGGAGTAGACGCGGTTGAACAAGAAAAAACACACCGCTGAAGACATGGAGCTCGAATGAGGGACAGGCTGAATGATCCGAGACCGGGACGCGCGGCTGGGTCCTGCTGCTCGGTTCAGCGAGAGTGTCGTCTCGCTGAACTAACTGGAGCGCGGTTTAAAGTGGCGCTATGGCTCTGCAGACATTGCACGTTGCTGTCTTATGGTATTTAGTGTAAAATACATCCACACAGCGGACATGTTACGATGAACAGTTGGCTAACTGTTAGCTAAAATGTTACTCACCGAGTATGCACGTTGGAGCTGCTGGCTGCAAACTATGGAATGGATTTCCTGAATTTGAGGCGGGTCTCATTACTCTGGGTTCATGAGACACGACTCCGTTCCGAAAATCCATTCCATAGTTTGATCGACTCCGTGCCGTGTACAAAACACCAGCGGACGGCTGTGGCTTGCGGGCCGGATCTAATAGTTATTAAATATCATCCAAAGGGCCATAAATAATTGCTTCACGGGCCGGATCTGGCCCGGGGGCCGGCACTTTGACATATGTGCCTTAAGACGTCCGCCTTGGTTCTGGTAAAGAGCTGTGATCAGCTTTAGACTGACGAGTCGTCGGTCCCGCAAGTCCAAGCTGGACTCCACGCGTGTTTACCTTGTCGGTGTCGGTGATACTCGCTTTCGTCGGCAGAAGCCGTGACAGTCGTGGCTTTTTGGCTCAAGATAATTTATTCCAGGAAGGAATAACAAAGTTTTGAGCTTACGCTCATTCGAAGTGGACTCATAACAGCAAGTTATCAGTCCCAGCTGGATGACGAAGGTCGTTAGCTCTTGACCAAGCGTACCCCAGCCCTTTGGGAAGGTTCACATCTCTTTTGAAGCTCCCAGCAAACTCACAGGAACCTTCTGGTTCCTTCCAAACTCTTGCAGACTCTTTCCGACTCCCCCAGACTCCCGAGTGTTTCAGCCACAGCTTAGAACTTAGTACCGGCTCCGAGAGGAGAGCGACTTGTTTCTTCCCCATTGGTCCGACAGGACCGGTGGTCAGGGAGTTCACTTGCTGTTATCAGAGTACAAGGTTACAGCCAGCAGCAGAGAGAAATGTTTAGGAAAAGACAGACTCATAGACTCCAAGAGGAAAAACACTTGGATTAGCGTCTTAACACTTCTAAAACAAATCTGAAAGGCACAGTTTGACATAAAATTCAACTATGACACCATTATATGGTCAAGTAACACAGTAATACTACATATTAACAGAATAACAGCAGCTTAAAAGCACACATCATGAAAATGACAAAAGTTATTCTTTTGATCACATCAGCCTAAAATCAAAGATAGAAATAGTCTCTTTTGGTGACTATGTGACTAATTTGTAGTAAATGTCTTGCTTTACTGAGAGGTCAGTAAAGGTCATCACTGGACAGTTCAAAAACCTTAGTTTGACCCTGGGTAGGTCCACTACATCTCCCCCCTTTTGGAAGCCATCGCCAGTCCTTGGGGATGGGGTCCAACACGAAAGGAAACCTTGAACTGTCTTTGATCTTGAAGTAATCCAGTAAGTGGAAAAGAAAAATCAAAAATTATAATCCCATAAAGTTTTTGGAAATTCCATACTGTTCGGAGGTAATCCCATTGCGAAAAGCTTTTAATCCCTTGGAAAACTGAGTCTGTTAACTCTTGGAAAACAAAGTCTGTGATCCTTTGGAAAACAAAGTCTTATAATCCACAGCGGTAATTCCACAGCAGTAATTCCACAACGATTAGTTTTGTTGATTGATCAGCAACAATTGTTTTCATAATCAGCATGTAGAGGGGATCCCTCGATTGACGCAGAGGAGGCGACCCTTGGATGGAGGTTGAAGACCAAGCGTTGGAGCTGCAGGTCCCCACATCGAAGGTTGTTGGCTGGTTGGTTTCCAGTCAGTGCCACTCTGGTTCTATGTGTCATGCAATTATGTGGTTTTTTAGGTGGGCTTATGATTGGGATTTTACATTAAGCCTTACCTATATGCACCTGGTATGTAAGCTATCATGGTTTAGATCAGCTACAATTACCAATTAAGGGGTGGATCAATTCTGTAAAATTAGATATAGGGATCTGTACCTATAAAATTTTGGAGGGCTTCTGTAACGAAGGCCTCTAATTCCAAACTATTCCTCCATTCATTACTTAGTTTAGGTTAAACTAAAATAGAAAAATGAAATATAGTTTGATCTAAATGTCTGTTGTCTTTTAGACGAACGACGTAGGATTTGGTATTCCTAATAAATTTTGAAGTCTATGGCGAGACTCATCAAAATGAATAGACAATCTAGAATAGAAACGATCGAATCGGTTCAATTTAGAAATTGTGAGACCAGTGTAGTTTATGGTACCTTGAGTAGCTTTAAACTACATTGACTCTTCGACGATTGAGATTTAACAAAACGAACTGCATGTTGGCATAGTTAAATCCATATCATTCATTAACCAATGTTAATACAAAACCTTTTTGGCTGGGAGTGTTCAGAACCAAAACAATATCTCAACTAATGACAACAGTAATGACTAAACAACAAGGAAACAACGTTTCACTGCTTCGACACACTCTTGTCGTCAGATTCCAAAGTGCAACACACAAGAAAAACAGGTCTCAACTTTATGACCGAGGTCAAATTAAATCTCGTGGATTTAAACGGTTGTTAAGGTTAGTTTTTTGTTGTGGGTTTTAGGCTTAGCGTTTCTAAGTTCAAATTGGACAATGCGACTTATAGGGTGGGAAAGTACGGTAGTTTAAACCTGATTAGTTTATTTACTAACTTGTGTTTGGACGACCTTATTATCCCATGAAGTCGGTGTGTTTGTGAGATCTTTGTCTTTTGTGGAGTCATTGAACGCCTTGTAAGGTTTGATCTGATTTCGATGTACCCATTTAGCAATTGGCTCTTTGCGGCCTTTGCTGATTTTGATTTCGTAGACGACTGAGGACACTTTGTCTGTTATCAGATGAGGTCCAGTCCACCTGGGCATTAGTTTGCGGGCGAGAGTTCCGGTCTCGGACTCTCCTTTCCCGGTTGCTGGGGCGAACGTATAGTACCAGACTCTGTCTCCCACTTGGAGTTCATTATGAGAGGCCTTCTGGTCGTAGTACGCCTTGCGTCCTTCAGCGGATTTTTCCAGGTTTTTCTGGGCGAAAGCAAAAGTGTTTCTGAGGTGTACATTCAAATCTTTCATGTATTGTTGTGTAGTGTAGGCTGTCGCCATGGCGGCGTCGCCTGGTTGGTACAACAGGTGTAGAGGGAGAGTCATTTGTCGACCGGTCATCATCTCGAAGGGAGAGATGCCAGTTGATGTGTGTGGAGTGGCTCTTATGGCCATGAGGACCAGAGGGAGTTTCACATCCCAGTCCTTGTGGTTTGCAGCCACGTATTTCTTCAAAATACTCACCACAGTTCTGTTTGCTCTCTCTACTTGGCCTGAAGCCTGTGGGTGGTAGCCGACATGAAAGTTAGCCTTGACGCCTAGCGTCTTCCATAGTTCTTTCATCACTTCACCTGTGAAGTGTGTACCTTGGTCTGAGTTCACCCGAAGGGGAAGTCCAAACCTTGAAAATATATGATTCATTAACAACATAGCAGTGGTTTGTGCTGTGCGGTGAGCAGCCGTAGTCAGCGCCCGGGGAGCTGGAGAATTAGGTGTGCCCTCATAGACACCCCAAGGTGTGTAGTGGCCGGGGGGCGAACCCGCGTCCTTCGGGTCTCAAGTCCCAAGCCCTGCCACTACACCATCTTGGCAGCTGGTTGTGCTGCTGTTTTAAATTGTGTCCTAAATGTGAAAAGTGATGCGAGGACATCATGTGATTGTCCACTCTGAAGACTTTAGAGAAAGACAAACAGAGGTTTCTGTGAGACACTTGAAGCTGGACGTGTTCATTGAAGTGTTTCTTGTGAGCAGACTCCAACATGTCTCTGGTGTCAGACTCAAACACTCGGGACACATCAGCTGAAATAAAGTCCACTTTGCTGCAAACATCTGCTGCTGTGAAAACAAAGTGGAAACATGAACGCAGCAGGAAAAGTCATTTTGAACGCTGCACACAAGATGACTTTTCTGTGGATCATCAGTGGAAAATATTGTCCACAAGTGATTTCAGCAGCATGTGGTGGTTGAGGCCAGTGTTCCTTTAACAGCTGTTTCCTCTTGCTCACATCTGTTTGACAGAATCAAAGGAGTGAAATAGTTAGAAATGTGTTCCAGTTTGATCCAGGTGAAGTTGAAGAATTCAAAGTGAAAGAATTCAACAAGAGCCTCAACAGTCTTCTACTCTCCATCATGTTCAGCCTCTGGATTGAGACGTTTCAAACTGAAAAGTTCATTTCCTTTGGCTTCCAATGATTTTAGCAGCTCAAGTCTTTTTTCATTGACTCCTTTAAGAATAGATTTGGACTTGTTCTTAAATGTTGTGTTTGAACACCTTCACTTTGTTGTTTTATGGATGTTATTTTGGAGTTTGTTGTTCAGCACATTGGTCAACTCTTGTTGTTTAAATCTGCTTTATTAATAAAGTTGATCTCATTTGATTCATGGATCAGCCTGTATTCTATATTTATACAACATGTAATGATGTTACACAACTATTTGATGTTTTTTCTAAGAGAATGGCTGAACTTTAGGACTTGATGACAGTTTTTCTACCTGATTGTTGTTTATTTGATGAAGAAATGTGATTTGATGTCTCTGTGATTTAAATGTGTCTGGAATGACAAAAAGAAAAAAGAACTTGAACAAGTTTCTGTCCACAGTCACACTGACTAAAGCTGACACATTAAAGCTGGTCAAACTTTGCTCGGCGGCTCCTCTCATCACTCCGTCCTGGAGTTTATTGCTGAAGGCTGTTTTTGTCCAAGTGGACAAATGTCTGAGCCTGAAGACCAAGGAGACAGCAGCTGTTCAGATCCTGAAGAAGGATCCAGATGTTTCCAGGACTCTGATAAAGAGGTTGATCCCAGACGTGTGTTCATGAAGATTCAACACTTTTCTTTCTGCTCTGCTTGAAGATGCACCACAAGCTGCTCATCTTTCATTACATCATCTAGTTTGTGTCCTCGTCTTGTTTTCCAGATGTTCCTGATGAACATGATCAGTGTCCTGAACACAGAGCCTGTAACCTGGTCCAGTTCTAGGACTGGTTCCAGTACATGGGGCAGACCTGTGTCACCTTTGAGGTGCTGGACAGGACTCTCTCTGACCTGTTGCATGAGGCAAACTGGATGCTGCTGAACACAGATGTGATCTGCCCCACACACATCTGCACAGCAGCTGTTTCTTCTAATGCACAACTGATATCTATTGATCTATAGATCTGGATCAACTCCTCACAGCTGTGCTTTGAAACACTATATTAGAAAATAAAATGTTTTAAAGTAGAAATATGAATGTTCATTTTATTGATTTGTATATTTTTATGAATATATCTTAACAGTGTCTGACACCTGAGAAGATAAACCCAATACAGTATTTAAGAAAAAATACCACTGTTGAAATGCAAAGAGTGAACTTTATTATTCTAGAATATGTCTAAAGAAAGTGTCTTTCAGAAGATTTCACTGAGAAACTTTCTATTAAAAATCAATTTGATTAAACCCTGAGTTTCAGTGATTTGAAGAGTTTAAATCACACTTCTTTGATTAAATACTAATACTTCTTAAACTACATCAGATGGGTCTAAGTTCAGTAAAATATTTACAAGTTGCCATGGGAACACAGAAACTGAAGGATGTAGAGCTGAAGAGCAGCTCAGTTCGAGCTCTTATTTTTGAAGAGCAGCAGCTAACGGAAGTGATGTTCTCTTTTTTTTATTTTTTTTATTTTTTTTTTATAAAAGAAACAAGTACAAAAAAAACTTACAATGTCAAACATGGCTCGAGACTTAAGGCATGCATAGCACAAAAGAGAATAGAGGCACATAAACAAAAACAAAAATGTGTCTTGGGCAGCTTACAACAGAAATTCGTTACAGATTGTTTTAGTTTTTAAAGCTTTGGCATTAGTACAGTACTTTAAAGTAGCTAAGTAAGAGGAAATATAATTAGAAAACACTATAAATCTAGGTTTTAGCAAGGAGAATTTACAACTGTGGATGTAAAATTTGGCTAAGAGTAGTATTAAATTTACAACAAAAACTTTCTTACTTGAAATATTTGGACAAAAGAAACCAAACAGTATAATTTTAGCGTCAAATGGTAGGTCAATTTCTAACTTTCTATTTACATACATGAAAATGTCTTTCCAGAACAGCTGAGTATGAGAACAGTCCCAGAAGAGATGGATGATAGTCTCCTCAGAGCTGTGGCAGAGTGAACACATTGGGTCTACGTTTGGACGGTACTTGGAGATTATATAGTTTACAGGATAACATTTATGCAGAATCTTTAGGGATACTTCTCGAATCTTATTAGTTATAAAGTATTTTCTAGGTAACAACCAAACATCTTTCCAACAGATATCATTAAATAAATTATCCCAGAAGAATATAGAAGCAGGTTTACTAATACATTCTCTAATTATTAATTCTCTAATACATTTGTTATTTGTTTTTTCACTTAAAAAAGGGTCAGAGTTACCAATGAATAATTCTTCAGTTAAATAGTTTGTGCTGTTGTGTACAGGATTTGACATCAACATTTTCACACCAGATGGAATTGCATCAAAGACAATTGCAAATTCTTTTGGTAGTACTGGAAAGTTATACGTAGTTAAAAATTCACTGTAAGAGTAAGTGTTGCCGTCTTTGTTGAATAACTGATGTACATGAACTATTCCTCTGTCAAACCAATTTTTAAAGAAAATAGATTTATGTTTAAAACAAATGTCTTTGTTATTCCAAATATAGTATTTGTGTGGAAAGAAATTAAAAATCAATTTGATTGAACCCTGAGTTTCAGTGATTTGAAGAGTTTAAATCACATTTCTTTGATTAAATACTAATCCTTCTTAAATTACATCAGATGGGTCTAAATTCAGTGAAATATTTACAAGTTGCCATGGGAACACAGAAACTGAACGATGTAGAGCTGAAGAGCAGCTCAGTTCGAGCTCTTATTTTGAAGAGCAGCAGCTAACGGAAGTGATGTTCTCCCTGCACCGGAAGCTGCTCAGTTGTGACGTCAGTGTTTGTTGTTCTGCTCCGTAGCTACGAGCTGAAGGCCTTTTCTCTCGACTGCTGCTCAAATGAGTTGAAGTGAACGTTCAATTGAGCTGTAACATCTGTAAATGTTGCTGACCGGAAGTGAACAGATGTGGAGACAGCGGCTCAAACAGCTGGAAGCAGAGGAAGAAGAAAAGTCTGAGGATTTTGGAAGTAGAGCTGCAGCTCAGGAACAAACGGAGCAAGACACATGTTAGATGCTGTTTTCAGTCCCAACCATCAACTGCATCTTTTAGGTTTGTGTCTTTATTCTTTCTCTCCAGTGACTTTGTTACAAGTTAGTAGCAGTTTTCTGGAAGATAAAGGAGTTACTTCTTACTCTCTGTGCTGATCCAAAACTAACAAAGAGTGAACGACTCAAGTGAACAGAGTTACTTTAGTGATTCATTAGATTGACCCAGATCAATAAAGTGAACTGGCTTTACCAGCTTTATTGAAATCCTAAATGATCACTCCAATGCAGATGCACCAAATGAAGCTGCACGTCAGCTCGGCCTTTTTGTTTTCCTTCGTGATGAGAAGCTACGTGTGGATTTAGCTCCGTGATTTATTTCAATTACTAATGAAAAAAGACTTCTCGTGAGTCAAATACTTTATTCTGTGATTTAGTTCCAAGCTGCTGCTGCCAGAGGCTTGTAACAGTGCAGCTTCTTGTCTGTGGAGAGTAAGTTAGTTCACTCTGTTAGCGTCTGTAGCTGTTAGCATCTGTAGCTGTTAGCATGTCTAGCTGTTAGCATCTGTAGCTGTTAGCAGCTGTAGCTTTTAGCATTTGTAGCTGTTAGCATGTGTAGCTGTTAGCATGTGTAGCTGTTAGCATCTGTAGCTGTTAGCATCTGTAGCTTTTAGCATTTGTAGCTGTTAGCATGTGTAGCTGTTAGCATGTGTAGCTGTTAGCATCTGTAGCTGTTAGCATGTCTAGCTGTTAGCATTTGTAGCTGTTAGCAGCTGTAGCTGTTAGCATGTGTAGCTGTTAGCATGTGTAGCTGTTAGCATCTGTAGCTGTTAGCAGCTGTAGCTGTTAGCATTTTTTGTTGTTAGCAGCTGTAGCTCTTAGCATATGAAGCTGTTAGCTTCTGTAGCTGTTAGCATCTGTAGCTGTTAGCATCTGTAGCTGTTAGCAGCTGTAGCTGTTAGCATTTTTTGCTGTTAGTAGCTGTAGCTCTTAGCATATGTAGCTGTTAGCAGCTGTAGCTGTTAACATGTGTAGCTGTTAGCATGTGTAACTGTTAGTATGTGTAGCTGTTAGCATGTGTAGCTGTAAGCATGTGTAGCTGTTAGCATCTGTAGCTGTTAGCAGCTGTAGCTGTTAGCATGTCTAGCTGTTAGCATCTGTAGCTGTTAGCAGCTGTAGCTTTTAGCATTTGTAGCTGTTAGCATGTGTAGCTGTTAGCATCTGTAGCTGTTAGCAGAGTAGCTTTTAGCATTTGTAGCTGTTAGCATGTGTAACTGTTAACAGCTGTAGCTGTTAGCAGCTGTAGCTGTTAGCATGTCTAGCTGTTAGCATTTGTAGCTGTTAGCAGCTGTAGCTGTTAGCATTTGTAGCTGTTAGCATGTGTAGCTGTTAGCATCTATAGCTGTTAGCAGCTGTAGCTGTTAGCATTTTTTGCTGTTAGTAGCTATAGCTCTTAGCATATGTAGCTGTTAGCAGCTGTAGCTGTTAGCATGTGTAGCTGTTAGCATGTGTAGCTGTTAGCATGTGTAGCTGTTAGCATCTGTAGCTGTTAGCATGTGTAGCTGTTAGCATCTGTAGCTGTTAGCATGTGTAGCTGTTAGCATCTGTAGCTGTTAGTAGCTGTAACTCTTAGCATATGTAGCTGTTAGCAGCTATAGCTGTTAGCATGTATAGCTATTAGCATCTGTACCTGTTAGCATGTTTAGCTGTTAGCATGTCTAGCTGTTAGTAGCTGTAGCTCTTAGCATATGTAGCTGTTAGTAGCTGTTAGCATGTGTAGCTGTTAGCATGTGTAGCTGTTAGCATCTGTAGTTGTTAGCATGTGTAGCTGTTACATGTTTAGCTGTTAGCATGTGTAGCTGTTAGCATGTGTAGCTGTTAGCATGTGTAGTTGTTTGCATGTGTAGTTGTTAGCATGTGTAGCTGTTAGCATGTGTAGCTGTTAGCATGTGTAGCTGTTAGCATGTGTAGCTGTTAGCATGTGTAGCTGTTAGCATGTGTAGCTGTTAGCATGTGTAGCTGTTAGCAGCTACGTCTTGTTGTCGCGTGCTTGGATAATCTAGTCTCGTGACTGTGTGTGTGTTTTTCTGTGTAGGAGCAGGAGCTTCACGTCAGACCTCCACCAACCACATGTTTGTTCTCTAACAGTTATGGTTGTCATTTCTAGTAAAATTGTTCAATATTATACTTCGGTCCAGCAGCCTCCACTTCTAAAAGTCAGTGCTCACGCGGTTTATTTGTGCACGCGCTAACACCATGAATTAGGTAGTCACGCTTATGAGGTTCTTTCAAAATAAAAGCTGATCTGTGTCTCCTGTTGGTACAAACTCTGTACATAAAACACATGTTAGCACTGGAAGCTGTAATGGGACCAACATTCCTGCTCAGCTGTTTCCACTAAAAGTTTGAATGTCGCCCCCATATCCAAAGAGTAGAGAACTTTTTGTGTTGCTAAGTTAAATAAATAAAAAACTTCAATGTGTTTTTCATGTTTTGACTCTAGATGATTGAAGTCATTCTTGCTGGTCTATGTTCAGAAATGATTTTTAATGTCCTCCTGTGAATATGGATCCATAATATTTAACTTTTGTCTCTGTTTTGTGGTTATTTGTATGTTCATTATGTGAGAATGTTAAATTGTTTTCCCTGAAGTTTCCATTAATATTAAAACAAAACTCTTAGTTTCCAGTGACCAGTCTCACTTCAGGCTGACTGTAGAACATCTCCAGATGTTGCTCACCAAATGTCACCAAGATCTCATGTGGAATTTAAAAATAAAGGCCCTCCAAAGTTGGACATTTTCCATTTAATTTCCCCTAAGTTGCTGTGTTTATTGCTCGTTCTTCAGGATGTTGTAGAAACAAACAAAAAATAAAAATAAATGTCACATTTTTGTCATTTGTGTATGTTTCCCATACAAGACGAAATTTGTCTTTGCATTTAACCCAACCACCGGGTAAGTACGACTTTACCACAAATCACATCATTACTGTGCAGAAAGTTTGTCTCATTGCAATGCAACATAGTTAAGTAAAAACAGGAATGTTTAATTTAAAATAATTTATATGTTTTAATATTTTTAAGTGACAATAACCATTTAGAAAAATAACTTAAAATTGTACATTAAATTTCAGAAATGACATTTATAGCATTTTAACATCAAGTGTTTCTTTTTACTGGTAAATTTTGAGAATTACAAGAGCTTTGTGTTATTTGTCCATGTCGACCAAAATCACTGGAGGTTTCTGGTTAGTGTGCATAAAAATTATACTTATTGTTCTCTGAGAACATTTTAATTTAAAGTTTCATATTTTGATTTGTGCAGAAACTCTGTGAACCACACAGTCTTTGTGGTGGATCAAGTTCAGCAGAAGACAATTCAAAACCTGCTGCAAAATAGAATAGAAGAGACCTTTATTATCATTGCACATGAATACAGTGAAATCTGGGTTTGCTTCCCAGAACAAAAGTAAAAACGGTAAAATATAAAACAATTAAAAAATATAAACTGTATTAAAGTTCATAACAGGTTTGAAACACTCCAAATGTGCAACACAAGCAGATTGATATTACACCAGTAGTTTGACCAGTTTGACGGCAGTCACCAGTCACCAGTTTGACGGCATTTTTTACTGCCTGACGTTCTCAGAGTTGGGGCAGGAGCTACATGTCAGACCACCACCAACCACATGTTTTTTTTCTGTTACAGATGAAGTTCATGTTAATAAATGTTGTGAAGCTGAGAAGAGTTCCTGGGTGAGCGATTCATCAGTTCACTGGTATCAAACCAAACATCAGGGTTACACAGGTATGTATTTATTTACTGCAGTCTAAAGTGAAGTGTGGAGCTAAGCTGTGTTAGGAACTGTTTGGATCCTGCAGTCAAGCTGTCAATGATGCAGGTTTTTTAAAATCTTGCTCTTCTTCACAGCTTGTTACAGCATCACGATGCGTTCAGTTTCAACCAGAAAATGCACTCTGCTACACCAACATATCCAGAAATAGAAAATGTCTGGTACAGGTAGTCCCCGACTTACGAGCGAGTTCTGTTCGTACGAGGTGCTCGTAATACGAAATCTCATGTCGGAACCCGAAACGCGTGTCGCTCGTAAATCCGGATTTTCGGTCGTAAGTTGGAAAAAGTATGCTAGAGCTACTACGAACACCCGTTTTTCAACACAAACGTACATACTAGTTCATAAACATGCTCAGAAACTTGTTTACAAATGGTTAGCTAACACACTTTCATCTAAAAACACATACCAGTGCTGTATTTTCTGTATGTTCTGTACAAACTGTACTAACTTTACTGTTCGTTAGTCAGCTCGTAAGTCCGGGACGTCGTATGTCGATGTGCTTGTAAGTCGGGGACTACCTGTATATTAGTTTAAATACATTATTAATTGACATATCCTCAGAACTAGCCTGGTTAAAACCAGACCCTTGTC